>JAYKTE010433661.1:0-10398 GCA_036873565.1 Xipholeptos notoides
TGGATCTTCAGGAGAACATCGCTGTTCTCCTAAAGATCCAAAGGGTGAAACCTAGGTAGAGAACATACTCACTGAATAAACTATATATATATATATGTATATATATGTGTGTATATATAAAGTGTTTCTAGAGATTATATGCAAATAACAAATAATCAAGTATTTTGAAAATAATAGTATTAATTTTTCCTGTCTTGAATGTTATGAATTCTTTTGAATATTGTATACATAGATTTGTACACACCTAAAAAGCAAAAATTGTTAGCCTTGAAAATAATTATAATAATTAACAAATCAGACAAATTCAACTGTCAATAGTTTATTTGCAAATATCATTTTTTTTACATTTATTATATTTTTTTATATCTATTATTATTATATTTTACATCAATTTATAGAGATGCTTTAGAGATAATATTATAACATACATATGATTTTACAAAAAAATAAAACACCTAAAACACTAAAACATATTAAAACATTTGATCATTTATTGCACTGATGAACCTTTCTTTTCAAGGACTCTCACCATCCTTTTATCAACATCTGATGTTAAATTTGCAATTATACAGGCTGATATATTATTTGCAGCAACCTTAACTGCTTCCCAAATGTTATGCTTGCTGCTAAATTGCCTCTCATTGTGATAAATTTCTCTTTTGAGAATGCTCCACAGGTTTTCAAGGGGGCTCAAGTCACAACTATTTGCAGGCCAGTCTATATACATCTCTAAAAAACCTTTTTCCTTCAATCATGATTTTGTAAACTTTGATGCATCACTTATCTTGAATAAAAATAATAGATCTCCTCTTGATAATAGTTTGTTTATCCAGCCATTCAAAGAAGTTTTGATCAGTTGAAATTAATTTTAACACCATCTTCAACTTTAAATGGACACACTCGCTCATTGCAAATAATCCCAGCTCAAATTATGATGGATTCACTACATTTTTGACATTTAACAAAATGTTTCAAGTTATGTTGGTTACAGACCCATCCTCGAGCCCATTCATCCGGCCCATCAAGTGTGATTCTTGACTTGTCAGTGAGCAAAACTTTATTAAAATCTGTTTTCATGTATTTCTTTGCCCACAGTAACCTGTTGTCTTTATGTTTCTTTGATGAAATAGGCTTTTTGGTTTGATTTCTTTAGTTTAGCAAACTTTCTTAATGCTTTACATCTTGTTTCTCTTGAAGATTTAGGAGCTCCAGCTGCCTCAAATATGAAAGCACTTGATTGATTTGGGTTCCTAATTACTTCTCTATGGATATGAGGCTGATCACGCTTAATTAATTTTCTGAATTCAATCCGTTCTTTTTTTTTCTTGGTTTAATTCCCATTTGACAACTTTTCTTGTTTGTTCGATGATGATCCCTATTTAAATCAAAATTTATAGAAAAGACTTTCCTTTGCTAATTTCATGAATTATATAGTTTCTTTCATTCAATGTTACTTCTTTTTTGCAGGCTATTCTGCTAAATTCTACCACTTGCAAATAATCTCTAGACACTACAAAAAAACCTAATCTATGTAAAAATCTAATCCGAAATAGAGATTTGAGATTTTAGTGTTTGAAATTTATTTGCCTACACATTTGCTACAAATTATATCATTAAACATGAAAAATCATCAATATTTTAAGAAATACTTGTAACTATCTGTATTGCATATAATCTCTAGACACACTTTATATATAATGTATATGTATGAAATTATTAGTGGCGGGCATAAGAAATTGGACACGTCCGGTTTTTTTTTGGTTTTTTTTAAAATAATTAGTGAGTTAGTTTTATTGGATTAATCTTTTTAAAAAGTTATAAATTCTGCTTTGATGTTGATTCGTAGCACACTTGACAGTGGCGACCTGTTAAAAGAGGTAGCAGGTTGGGGGTGGCCGTCGGATCTGATCTGATGAACAACAACCCTGAAATCCGCGATGAAGATGGTATCATCACTGATGACCACATAATAAGCATTCTAATGTATTTTCGCGATGTAATAGTTTTAGCAATCTGTATTCAGGCCATCGACGGCTCTACAGTATAGCTCTGCAAATCACAAATATTCTTTTAGCTAAGATCGAAACCAGACCAAAATGGCTATCAGATGACCTATTAAACTGAAATCTTTACTGCTATAAGTCATTAGACAGTGCTCAAATTACTTCCTTGTTAAGAGGAGAATATGCTTCTCTTTAACGCTATGATAATGACAAGCAGACATACAATTACAATTTTAAAGTGCTCAACCAATAGGAGCATACATAAAATATATATATATATATATATATATATATGTGTGTGTATATATGAATAAATTATCTAATTTGACATGTTTATGCTTATTAATGCTAAGTAGGTTGTGTCCGCTCCCTTTCTTATTATTTTATTGAAAATTTCTGACAGTTGCCGCCTGTAATTTTTCTTTGGTTAGTGTGTCAGTGTGTTCGCAAAGTGGTGAGAGGAAAACGAATTGAGAGTGGGGTAGATTTTGGAAGAAATGTCAGAGCAATGGTGGAAGGATGGGGTTAGCTGGTTGGTCTGTTGGTTGGTTGGTTGGTTGGTATGAGTGATGCGGCCTTATGGCTGAGATGATGATGAGACTAAAGATACAAGAGGAAAGACCGAGATGGCAGACAGAGCAGGAGTAGGAAATTTCGGTTTTCAGAAGAAAGGCTAGGAAGAAAGACTGGAGTAATCTGTGCGGCAAAATTTCTTCTGTTTGTTGATAGTAGGTTTATAGGTTTTCAGAGTTGGTCTGTAGCTTGGTTGGTAAAATCTTGTTGGTTGCCCGAGCTTAATGGTTAGGTTGGGTAATATTTTTTCTTCTTTTTTTTTCTTCTTTTTTTTTAAAGAGAGTGTTTTAAAGGTTAGAAGTGGCGGGAGTGGAGTGAGGGCTCTGTTGGAAAAACATCTCTGTCTACTCAGCAGAAATAATTATCAAAATCTTCCGCGGCTTGTGATTTGTTAATGTGCAACTAGCAAGGGCATCAGGCATAGCTCAGGTGCAGTATCTATAATTCAGATTCATTCATAATAGGGTTATAGGTTTTGGTAACAAAATGATTTCATTAAACTTAACAAAAAGTTGTCAAGTGGATGATTATTATTGGATTGGATTAACTCTGAAGTAATAGTGAAAAATGTTAGTTTAAGAAAAAGAAAAAACATTTTATTGACTTTGAAATGATTTGATCCATGTATTATCGTGTTTATTATTATTATTTGATTGAGTTCTCACACTGGTCATGTGTAGCACTTGTATAATTGTTTGTGACCAATGGTTTTCACTGAAGTCAGAGTGACAACAAGTCTCTTTGTGAACTCCAGTAGAATCCGCTCCATCCCAGCCAAAGACTGTATGGTAACATATCTCTTTGGATTCTCACACTACTGGATCCAGTCCACACATGTGCAATTAGCAGAATTCTGACTCTAACAACACCTGGTGGTGCTTTCTCAGGCATAGTGACACTAAGTCACTTCCAGCACTCCAGCATCTGTGCACTCCTCCTTACTGTCAGCAACTGCAAGCTCCTCCTCCTCGAACATATTCATTTAATCTGTATGTGCGTATTTTTGTTTTCTTTTGTTCATTATTCTATGGTTTTATTTTCATGGTCGAGAACTTTTCTGATTATATCAGTTGTTCTCATGAGTGCAATGATCTGTAGACTGTTTATTTTTCCATTGATGCCGATGTGATTCTGTCTTCCTTCCAGGTCCTTTCAAATCTTTTCAAGAGTTCCAATGATAACTAGTATGACTGTGATTCTCATCTTCCATATTTTCCTTCCTTAGCTAATTCCTAATATTTGCAGATTTTTTCTGTTTCCTTTATCTTCACCCTGTGGCCAGCTGGTACAGATACAGAAAAGTCTACTATTTGGCAAGTCTTTTCTTTTTTTCTTTTCAATTATTACCAGATATGCCCTATCTGTCCATATGTCAAAGTCCCACACAATTTTGTGGGTTTCATTTTCTTGCATAATTTCCGGCTTGTGCTTGTACCATTTGTCTGAATGTTCAGTTTTGTATTTTTTGCACAGGTTCCAGTGAATTATCTTTCTTATTCAGTCATGATTGTTTCTGTATTCCTTATATCCATGTTCCTGTATTTGCTGTTATCCTGACTTCGGAAAATCTTTGCTTTTATTTTGTTTCTTTTCTGGAGCCATATCTATATGTTTGTGTGTGTGACGTCTTTTATCTTTCTCAGGAATTCTCCACCGATGGTTTTCTTTTCAATCTTTGTCTTTTAAACTTGGGTAGATAAAGCCCATCTACACAATGGGAGTAACTAATTTTAGTGAAGGACAGCATTGATTCCAAAACCAGCAAGACCCCAATGGCAGAGCAAACTAGCGCTGGTGGATAAGGAAAATGCCCATTGTGCAGGCGGCAAGGTGGGCCTTGGTGGGTCAAGAACCCTGCAGCCTAATGTTACCGGCATCATGGAGGCTGCCTGTCTTATCCCTCTTGAGCTACAGTGGAAGCGATGTAGGCCAAGTGAGTGTGTATGGCTGTTGTGCAGCCACAACCATCATCCACAATGACTCACACTCTGTCCCCTTTCGAGACATGAATACATGTACCCGATACTTGGATTTGAGTGGGAACCGACGACAATTTAGTATTTTGCCTGCTTGTTCTTGCAACTGTAATAATCCTTTTTACATTTCTTAAATGTACTTCCTAAGTTGTTCTGATGCATTCATTACAGTTTTATTGATATTTAGCAGACCTTGTTCTCCCTCCTTTCTTTTTACTTATCCAATGAATGACTCCAGGTGTAATATCTTGTGCATAGTTATTAGTCTTTTAGTCCAGATTCCTCAGGTTTTTTTTGTCCATCCTAGATATAGTCCAAAGTATCTGACCAAAGGCAATGCCCAGATTTGTATTCCTTTGATGAGGCTTCTTGCATAGAATATCATTTCTAATTGTTTTCTTGGTCTTCTAATATTAGTTGCTAATTATTTCCTTCATTTCCACTTGCTTGATGGGGTCTGCTTTCAGGATGCCAAGATATCTGTATGTATAGGTTTCATTTAAGCCTCTTATGATTTCCTTATTTAGCAGTTATGTTGAGGATTGCACATTTCTCAATCCAAAATTCCATTTCAGTATCCTGACTATAAATCCTTGCAATGTTTAATAAGGATTCCAATTCATTTTCATCTTTTTCTAGTAGTTTTTGTTCATCCAGGTATGCTATATGGTTAACTTTTCTTTCTGTTTTGATAATTTCTATCTAGCGCTGGATATTCTTAAAATCTTTGTCCGGGGACACATTACAATGATGAACATCAGTTGTGATAGTGAATCTCCTTGGAAAATACCTTGTTCAATATATATTTCTTTAATATGGTGTCTGTGATCTGTGAGTTGTAATTTTCACTTTTTCATGGACTTTTTTTCCTTTTATTATTATTATCATTATCATTATTATGATTTTTCAAACTGGTCATGATTAGTGCTTGCATGCTGTTGGTGACCATTGGCTTTTACTAGAGTCAGAATGACAAGTTTCTTGTGATTGTTGTTGTTATCATAATTACTTAAGTTCTACACCTGTAACACTTGGCACTCTTTAATAACTATAGCAGAATGACCACATCTGTAGTTTATTCATACAAATGTGTTGCTGTCTTAGATACTTAACATTACTTATTGGAATTGCAAGTTTTCTTATTTTTTAATACCTTCTCAAATGGAATCAAGTTTTTTCATAGAAATATTTTACTATTTTTAACAAATATCATTATTTATTGGAATAGCAAGTTTTCTTATCTTTTAATAACTTCTCCAATGGAATCAAATCTTTTAATCTCGATTAAGTTCATCTGAAAACTTGCAGAAGTCACTTTATTCCAGTAAAACCCACCATTTATGACCTGCTGTCACTCTATTCCATTAAAATCAATCATTGAATAAGGAGTAAGTGTCAGTGTTTAGAATCTTTGATGATACCTGTAAACGATTTAATGGAAAGTGTAAATTATGATCAAATTAGTTTAAAACTAACCTTGATAACATTATTGCTGAGCAAAGCAATTTTTCTTTTCCGTTCGTCTTTTTTTTCTCGTTCTTTTACCAATAACAAACCAAATGCCTGAAAGAGAATTCCTTTCATCTATACGATCGACCCAAACCTATTCTTAACCCTATCTGATCAAGAGCAAAAGTCTAAAATTCTAACATAAAATTGGCAATGAATTTGGAATAAAAATAAGCACAAGTAAAGCATTACGATCTTGTCGACATCAGATGGAATATCATGGCAGTAAAAAAAAACGTTCAGGAATAAAAAATAAAAAGGAATTAAACTGAAATAATCTAATACGAGTGAATGCGTGTGGGGTAATATATTTTGAAAGGAAAGCAAAGAGAAAAACAAAATCAAAGAAGGAAAGAAGAAAGGGATGAAAGATATAAAAGGGAGAAAAGATAGGAAGAACAGCAGGAGAAGGAGAGAAAGAAAAAATGGAAGAGATGGGAAAAAAAGAAAAGGAAAAGCAAGAAGGATAAGGGAAGAAATATTCAAAGGAAATAAAAATAATGGATAAAAGAGAGTGAAAGAGTAAAGAAAAAGAATTGAAAAAGAATGAGAGATATGATATGAAGAAATAAATATGCAAAGAAATATGGAGGGGAAAGAAAAAGAAAGAATGAAAGAAAGAAGAAAGAAAAGAAATAAATGAAAAAATAGAAAGGAAGGAAAAATAGAATAGGAAAGCAAACAGAGAAAGGGATAAAAAAAGAAAGAAAGCAGGAGAAAGAAAGATAGAAAGAAAAAAGAAGAGAAAGAGAAAAAGAGAAAGAGAGAAAAAGTGAAAAGAAAAAAAGAAGAAATAAACAAAAAAGAGAGAAAGAAAGAAAAAGTGAGAAAGAGAATAAAGTAGAGAAAGAGAGAAAAAGAAAGATTTGAAAAATGAGAAAAAAAGGGAAAAAAAGAATGAAAATAAGAAAAATGAGAAAAAAGGAGAGAGAGAAAAAAGGGATATAGAGAAAAAAAGAATGAGAGAAAAATGGGAAAGAGAGTAAAAGAGAGAGAAAATTAGAAAAAAGAGAGAAAGAGAGAAACAATAGTAAAAGGAAAAAGAAAAAAGTAAGAAAGAGAAAATGAGAGAAATATAGAAAAAAAGAAAGAGAGACAAAAGAGAGAAAAAGTGACAAAAGGACAGAAAAGGCAACAAAAGAGAGAAAGAGAGAACAAAAGAGAGAAAAAGAGGGAGAAAGAGAGGATAGAGATGAAAATTCAAAATATAAACGCTTTATTTTTCTTAAAGTCCATTAGTTCATCCAACCATTAAAGTTGATAATCAATGGTGAAAAATCTAAAAATTAGATGAGAAAGGAAGTACATTTCATTATACTACTTTTATGCACATTTAGTTTAACTACATATCAAAACAGGAAATGGTGAAATGTGGCCGAGTCATGCACACAGATAAATGATATCTCTTTGATTACTGGCTGAGTAATATTCACTCACTCATTCACTCACTTTTTTTGGACTTTGGTTTGTTTGATATGGGGAAAAGCTAAAATAGTGATTAGATATCTTCATTTAAATTAGTTTTTAACATTACTGAAGAATAGACAAAAATATTAATTACAATTGTCACAATAGACTGTCCTCTTAGAAAATTCCCAACTTATCAGTATATTGCTTGCAAATTTTGTGTAGCTATCATATTTTTATTTCTTGTAACTCGACTTTTGCATAATATAACACTGTATAATGATTCTTTTTTTTTACTTTGACCTTCTTGGTATAAAGCCAATTTCAACAAAAATGCTGTTAATTCAATTTCAATGAACACATCATTTACACAAGTCCCTTTCTTGCAACATATAGCTAAAAATATTTGCATAATATAACATTGTATAATCATTTTATTGTTTTACTTAGACATGTCAATTCAATCTTAATAAATCTCATTTAAACAGGTTGCCATTTCTCAGTCTGAGCAGCCTGATTATGGGAGTGGTTCCATCTATAATTTTTGTTAAACAAAATTCAATTCAATTTCAATAAACACATAATTTACACAAGTCCTTTTCTTGTAACATATAGCTAAAAACATTTGCATAATATAACACTGTATAATCATTTTATTGTTTTACTTAGACATGTCAATTAAATCCTAATAAATCTCATTTAAACAGGTTGCCATTTCTCAGACTGAGCAGCCTGATTATGGGAGTGGTTCCACCAATAATTTTTGTTAAACAACTAGAACTATTACATTGTTCTCTCTCTCCTTATATATGTCATAGTAATGGAAAGTTGGATGGGGGTGAGTGTATACTTACCAGTCATCTTATTTTGACAATGCATAGAAATATATAATGTATAACAATTATAAGGAAGTGGGTTTTTAATGTAGACGCACAAAGCTCTCATCTAGTGGAGAGCTGAATCAGAGTCCATTCTCATAGAAATCAGGGAGGGAGACAATTAAGGACAGAATGATTGGTCAGCAAAGTGGTTGTTGGAAATGATTGTAATTTTGCTAATTTTGCTAAACAGTGGCAGCATAGATTTTAAAGAAGCCTATACAGAAAACAAGCTGTTTTGTCTGGGGCAATAGGTTGGTGGGGGACAGGACACAGAGTGAAGAGGAGGAGGGAACGAGAAAAGGGATGGAGTGAAGGAGAAGGTGGTGAAGAAGAAGAATAGTTAAGAAGAAGAAAAAGAGTAGGTAAGAAGAAAGAAGACAAAGAAGAGAATATATAAGAAGAAAAAGAAGAAGAATAGGTAAGAAGAAAAAGAAAAACAGATAAGAAGAAAAAGGAGAGGAAGAAGAAGAAAAAGAAGATGCAGAAAAAGTAGAAGAATAGATAAGGAGAAGAAGAACAAGAATAAGGATAGACAAGAAGAAGACAAAGAAGATGAAGGTGATAAGAAGAAGAAAAAGTAGTTAAATAATTCTTATTCTTCTTTCTCATCTTTCTCCCCTTCTTCTACTCTTCATTATTCTTTTTTTATATTTCTTCTTCTTCTTCTTCTTCCCTTACTATTACTAGCACCACCACCACCACTACTACTACTACTACTATTAAAGAAGAAAAACAAATTCCATAATTTTCAATTCTCCTTTAAAATTTTCTTTGTTTTTCTTTTAGTCTGACAAGTATCAAAAGA
This sequence comes from Xipholeptos notoides, assembly GCA_036873565.1. Classification (NCBI taxonomy): domain Eukaryota; kingdom Metazoa; phylum Mollusca; class Cephalopoda; family Idiosepiidae; genus Xipholeptos; species Xipholeptos notoides. The sequence continues at coordinate 9,155 of JAYKTE010433661.1, forward strand.
TAAAGAGAAAATATTAACAATGGAACAGACTTTAAGACTAAAAAACTTGATCTGACCCCTATCATTACATCTACTGACTAGATACCTATATACTTATATCTGATCATCTTCCTGAACCCAGTCCATGTGAAAAAATTCTTCTTTGAGCTATTTCTTATTCCTTTTTCAATAAAATTGAGAAGACAAAATTGTAAGCAAAGAAAAAAAAAATACAGTTTGTAGAAAAAAGTTTCAAATTCATTTTTTGACAAATTTCAAAAATGTTAAGTACTTCATGGATTGTTAAAGAAATTTTCTAAATTTAAATTCTTTGTAGATTTTTTATCAATGTTTTTTCAAGAAGGCTGTTAAAAAACTAATTTAAATTCTTTGTAGATTTTTTAATCAAGTTGTTTTCAATAAAAAGGAAAAATCTAATTTAAATTCTTTGTAAATTTGTTTTTTAATCATCAGTATGTTGCACTTAGTTAAGTGCAAGGATCATATCAAGGTGTTTTTGAATCACACTGATTCTACAAAAAGTATTGTTTTATTTAACATTTTGTTGACTATAACATTAATAACATGTTAATTATATATATTTGACCTAATGGGTGTTGTAGTATATAATAAGAATTTGTATAGCAAGCCAGCATGAAAGTGACTCAGGGTCTATATTGGCCATATATCTAACTACCAAAGTGTTTCACATCTTTCAGTGGGTCAAGTAATTATTATTTGTGATATGGCTTCATGATATTTCATGCTATTTTATGATTTCTAGCATGGAAAATTGATGCTCTGAATAAGGGCCATTTTTGGCAGGGGCTTAATAAAATGGCCTCACTTATGAGTTAACTGATGTGGAAATTTTAGGAAGGAAAAAAGAAAAAGAAGAGAAGAAGATAGGAAAGAAAAAAATCATAAAAAATGAGAAGATGTAGAAGAAGAAGAAGTGAAAAAAGAAGAAGAAGAAGAAAAAGAGGAATGAGAAAGAAGAAAAAATAGATTACAAAGGAGAAGAAGAAGTAGGATGAGGAAAAGAAGAGGAATTGGGAGAAAGACAATAAGAAGTAGAACAAGAAGGAGAATAAGAATAGTTGAAGATAAGAAGTGTGAGAAGAAGAAGAAAAAAAAAGAAAAAGAAAAAAGTAGAAGGAAAAGAAAAATAGTTAGAGAAGGAGTGAGAAAAGAAAGATAAAAAAGAAAGAAAAGAAAAGGAAAAAGAAAGAAAGAAAGAAAAGAAAAAGTAAAGAAAGAAAAGA
>JAYKTE010433772.1:0-10397 GCA_036873565.1 Xipholeptos notoides
TTTTATTTGAGACTTTGTGTTTTTTAAAACTTTGATCTTTGCTGGTTTTATTGAAAAAAAAATAAAAGGCTCAAAAACATTTTTCAGGGAGTAAATGGGGTATAAAAAAATTATGGTTGAAAATTTTTCTTTAATTTTAATGGTGGCTGCTGGCACTACTAGTGTTGCACATCAGACTAAGTATTAGACTGGGGTGACTTAACTCCCAAGGGGCATATTCTCCCAGTATCCATAATAGTAGGAAAGTTCATGAAGGTCCAAATTGTAGGTACCTTAGCAATAATATCATTGACACATGTGGATTTTCTCACCTCCTGTTATAGCAGAGGGTCATACTATTATTACTCAATCAAAATCATTTTATTTTATTAAAGTTAAATGATGTTCACTATCAGACTACGTAACAGGGGGAAAAAAATAAAAACTGGAAAATATTAACAAAAGTTTCCACCTCAAATTATTCATTTTCTTAAATTCTGTTTTATTTTCTTTTTAATTTTTGAATTTTGCTCATGAATAATGCCGAAACAAACAACAACAAACCAACACTCTAGGTATCGTGCTCGAAATAAAAAATTTGGTGGTAAAACTGGAACCTCTTCTGTGGCTGGACTCACCCCAAAAGAAAAGGCAGAGCTTGATCAAGTCACTAAATCTACAAGGGAACGGATGATAGCAAAATCAACTCGACCAGAGTCATTCAATACCATGGTTGTTAAACAGTAAGTATAATTATGGAACTTCAGCAAAGGCACTCAACCTATAAAATATAAAAAAGGAGAAAGTTTTGTTTGTCTTACTCCAACTAAGATACATAAATATTACAGATAAATTCTTTGCTGGAAAATAGAACACGTATGTATCTCTATTATAGATACTATTTTAAAGTGAAGATTAAAATGTCTTAGACTCCATTAAACAAATTAACTTTTTCAACAGAGTTAAACAAAAATCCTTAAATATTTCGAATTCTGATAATCATACATATTCACCACTAATGATAACTATAAAATAAATTAATTGCTTTCTTTAAAAATTACATTTACAGTGCACTTTTCATAAAACTCATCTGACATTTGATATGACATAAAAAAAATCAAGTACTTTGAGAATATAATTAAAAGTAAAAATAAAACCTTGTTCAAATCTCTTTTTTTAATCTAGCCCTCCAGTGAATGGAAAGTTAAATTCAATCAGTGATCCAGTGAATACCGGGAGTACTACCCCTTGTTCTTTGTCCCCAGAATGTTCCAACAGTAGCAGCACAACAACAACCATTACAACATCAAAAGCAAACATTTCATCTGTCAGTCAGGAGCATGCTGGAGACAGCAGCAGCAGTGTTGGCATCACCACCACCACTACTACAACAGTGTCTTCTGTACCATATCCCAAGATTAATGTGCCATTGACCAATAATGGCCCGAAAGAAGAATGTTACTCTCCAGTGACTGTTGGTCATAACATTACAGTCTCAAATTGCCCTACCCTCATTCAACCTTATGAAATACCTTCAAATCACATTATAGAGGGTAAACATTTTTTCATTTTCAAAAATTTTTTTAAGTTACTAACAAGGGTATCTGGCTTTGCTTAGCAGTCTTCTCACTATCACGTTTCATTTAAATCAACCGAAAAATATCAAAGTGAATGGAATATATGATAAATAGAAATGTATGCATACATATACAGGATGGAACGATGAAATAGTCGCCCTAAAGAAAAGACAACAGCTTTATTTTAAAACTTTTATTAAAAAATCAATTCAGGTAACTTGATTCTGTAGTAGAGCTGACATCTATTCAATGTATCCACCTTCAGCCTCAATCACCGCCTCAATATGGGTCTGGAACTGGGAGCATGCCTTTTCCACAAGTGCCGGCAGAAGCTCAGCAGATGCCAGCGATCAGGCTGGCTTTGGTGTTGTGGGAGGTCATGTTGGTGATGTTCTCGACGTATGACCAAGCGAAGTAGTCTAGCGGGTTCAGGTCGGGGGAAGGGGAGCCAGTGAGAGAAGTTTTCAAAGTCGTGGCACTCCTGAAGCCAAGTCTTGGTCTATTTGGACTTGTAGGTCCGCGCCGAGTCCTGCTGCCACATCCAAGGTCTGCCAGCAGCCAACCTGATTGCACCAGAGGATCACCACACTTCAGCACATCCGGGTGTTAACTTTCAAGCCGACTTCAAAGATATGAGGTGGTATTTTGTGGCTCTCAGTTGAAACCACACCAAAGACCATAACCATGACCAGAAACTTTTGTTTTCATGTGTTGAGCTATGTCCTCAAGCATTGAACTGTTTGGATTTGCATTTTGAGATTGCTCAGGGTTCACACAGACTTGAAAAGTCCTTGAATTTTGAGTTTTGCTATGAAAAGGCCTTGATTTTATTATTACATTGAAAAGTCCTTGAAAATGGAAAATGCCTTGAAAAGTCCTTGCAAATAGTATTCTTTATAGGAAAAATTGTCTTTGAATATTAAAAATAAAATTGAAATAAATACTATTAAAATATTTCTAAATATAAAAAAAATCGAAAAATACATTTGTCGATGTGACTTTATTTATTACGGTAGTCAGTCCGTCGTTTGAGTGAAAAAAGGAAAAATTAGAAATTCATTTTATTTGAATTCTGAAAAAACCCTCTAATTTCAAGGAATACGATAACTGAATAATTAAATAGTTAATTAATTAGTGTCTATATGGTTTCTGTTATAATTATTATTGAATTTCTGTAAATCTCCTTTACAACAACAGCAACCTAGAACAAGACAACAACATCTAGTTTTTGGGTTTTTTTTTCGGATGCTACCATGGAAATGGAATCCAGTAGTCTTTTCTAGGGCAACAATTTTATCGTTCCACCCTGTATATTCAAAGTATAAATTTAATCTTGAAAGCATCCTTCCCTTGTCTCCCCTTATTGGAAAACTTTTTTTTGTTCATACTTTAATCGATTTTTCACTGAATAGGCTGTATCTGAAGACATTAAAAATATTACAGTGTCTTTCTAGTAAATTTACTACATCACAGAGCCATTTATTCAAAATTGTACATAAATGTACAATGTGTAAATAACAGGCATGCAGATAGATACATGTTTATATAAAGTGGAAATAAGATTTGGTGTCAATTAGAAAAACAGAAAACCTGTGGTTCAACTATAATTTAAAGAGATTGCCTTGTTTATTAGAATTATCATAAACTTTCATATGTAATATTTAAGAAATGTCTGGTTGAGCAGTAAGATCTTGGACTCAGGAATCAATGCATGATTTCATATCACAATAAGTCTATTATCTCATTAAAAGAAATCTTAATTAAAGGGAATTGATATGCCATGAACCCCAAACAACCAACCTAATTAAAGAGAGTTATGTGAATAAAACTAATTCAAATTGGAACTTAAATGCAAGTTTCTAATTTGCATTAAATCCAAGTGGTATCTACATTGAAAAGATAAAGCTTTAGAATAATTGAATCTTTTTTGTTTTTATGCATTTTGATAAATTCTTCATAATTCTATGTTGGATTTGTTTTCTTATTCATTTACATATAAATCTGGTTATCTGCAGAGTTGATATGCTATAAACCATAATAAATCTTATTATTCTCAATTTAGATCAAACTACAGTGAGTTATATTAAAATCTATAGTCATTTTCATAAGATCTTTTTCTATGATTATTTTATAATAATTGTTTTTTAACCATTTGGGGTGAAATATCTAGAATGGGATCAACAAAGAGTCCTTAAAAATTTTGTAAAAAAAAAAAAGAAATACACGACTATACTTGTATATTCTTTCATACCTTTGACAAACATATTTCAAATTGTTCTAATAATTGTATCTATTATTTTCTTTAGGAAGTTACTACCCCCAAGCTCAGTATTGTATTCCACCCCGTCATCAGAGATTGCCGGTACCAGGTGCTCAGTATTCATTCAATTATCGAGTGGAACCTAGCATTGCTCACATGCAGTACCGTCCATCTGCCATGTTTGACCTCCAGCCCATGCCAGTTCCTCCAGTTTTCACTGATCCCTGGAAGAAACCAAGTAACCATTTTGATCCAAAGAAAGAAAAATATATCCAAAAAACTGTACCCACATCTGGTCCATTTCCTGACCACAGTGGCTGGGAGCAACCTGTGACACTTGGAAAAGTCAGTATTTACCTGAAACTTATTTCTGTTAATAGAATTATTTCTGTCAACCATTTTTGAATCAGACGGATATTATTCAGTAATAATTGTTTCTGGTAGTATAAAGCATTGCAACTTATATACCTGTTGCTAATCACAAAATGAGTGAAGACAATTTTCTTTAGAATTAGAAAGTAAAAAAACAGGAATTAAAAAAATAAGTGTCTTATATAATATCTTATTGCTATGGCCTTATTTTAAAAAATACCTAATTAATCTGGTTTCTTTTCAAGTTGGTATATAGAAATATTGATCTGGAAATAACAAAAAATGGTTCAATGGAAAAAAAGATGTATTCTGTTCATTCAAATATCTTTCATTATTTCGAAGCCATTAATTCTTTCTACATATTTAAAGAGAAAATAAAATAATCTTGCTAAAATACTTATGTATTTATTCAAACATGGTCATTGTAGTTCAATAGTAATTTAATTAGAAATAGGTATTTATTTTAATTAATTGTACTCGTTCGTCTTTTTTTTGTAGTGATGGGATGAATAATCCGAATTGAAATCATTAATTGTAAGAATTGTGTATTTTTGGAGGAATCGGAATCGCATCTTAAAATGAATACCTTAGATTTACGATTCTTTCATTACGATTCTTTCAAATTTTAAAGTAATTTGAACTGAAAACCTTACTTTTATTTTTTGAAGTGAGATTAATACTGTCTAAAATTTACGATAAAAACGTTTTAGAACTTTTTTAATATGATATACAAGAAGTTTATTTATTACTTCAAAAATAATCATAATGAGTTTGCTTATTCTGTCACATAGATAGGCGCGTTTATTTGCAAGTGATGTTTTTTTTTTCACTGACTTTGAATCAATAAATGAAAAATCTCATTAGTGAATGAAAATTGTCTTGTCAACCTTTATTTTTAAAAATAAAATAAGCAAATTCTAATTATTTAGAGAATAAATGGTTAAATTGAACAATACTTTTTATTTATTTGAACGAAAGCGGTTTAAACTAAAATCTCTAAAACTAAAATGAAATTGTTCACATGGTATAATTTTGCAAAACTTTGTTGGCTTTTCTTTGAAGTACCCAAAAACAAATATCATTGGAATAATTACACTCCATGCAAGGGTAATTTTACCCGCAGAAAATAATTTTAAGAAAGAAAATTATTTTAATTTCTCTATTTTCCTTTGTGATATAGTCTAATTTTTAATTTTTGTCAACTATCTTAATATGGAGGCAGCAGTGCAAAATTTTTGTTTATTCGAAAAAGCGTAACATTTCACTTTAGATATGAAAAAAGATTGGACGGATAAAAAAAATTGTGGATTGGTGGGTGGTGGACTACTGGTGGTGGGGGAATGGTACATATAACTTTTTTTATTTTCATCTTTTTTTCAATTTTTCAGCGAATTATTATCAATTGGACACTAATCTATCAAATTACCCCCCAAAAATTGGGTCGGGGGAATCATTATTTAAATATTTTTAAGGGGGTGCTTCTCCCCCCTCCTCCTCAGTTTTACATACAACGCTCTAGTAAATAAAAATTGATCCCCCATATTGGAAACACGAGAATGAATCTTTTCCAAAAAAAAGAAAAAAAGTCCATTTTTGGAAGAAAAAAAACAAACAAACTGGATTCCGTTTCAAAACAACTATTCCGTGGGTGGAATCAGAATCAGGAATTGTATTTAGTATCGAAATCGTTAATCAACATTTTCTTGGTATCAGAATCAGAAAAAATTTAGGAATCGTCTCAACACTAATCCAAAGTTATAATTAGCAATACATTTTTTTAACTTAAAAAAAATATAGATTTTTAACAAATTTTGTACTCCTATTCTCATTTCCTTAGATTTTGAAAAAATAAATTTCATATACTTCATAGAATTCTAGTTGTATGTTTCAAATGTGTCAAACTTGGTTTTAGAATTTTCTTATTTTTTTTTAAAACTTTTTTTTTTTTTTTTATATATATCTAGAGTTTGGAAGATTTACAAGACCGTCGCCTTGAAATCCTGAACCTACTTCATAGGAATGAGATGTCTCCTAGCAGAGTGCCCACCACAGGTGCACCATGCACTCCAGTAACAAATGCTCCTGCTATCTATCAGTATAATTATCAAACCAATATGCAGGAAATGAGTGGTGGCATCAAAGAACCAAAGAGTATTATCTCTCCAAGTGTAGCCAAATCGTCAGCTGAGACCTACATAGCTACCTCTACGACATCATCTCTTTCTAACAGTGTTGCCTGTGGTGAGTTTGATATAATTGGTGAGGGTTCTGCAAAAGTAACTGTTGAGCTCTTCCAAATCTGTCCATTGGTGCATCTCTGGCTATGCCTGTTGATACATGTCTAAGTAAATATGGAGTTGAATGTTTGTATGCAGAATGGATTAATGTTTAAAATACACAATTATTTATCTGTTTGTATGTGTATGTATGTTAGTATGAAGTTAGAGATAAGTTTCAAATGTTAATGGTAAGTATAAAAATTTTGTTTTTTCTGTACTTATTGTGTGAATATTTATTTGATTTGAAAAAGATGAAATTAATTATTGCAAATAATTAAACTTGTTCACTATGTCATAGTGGAAATCCTAATTAATGTCTTCCTTGTGGGAATGTGAGTAAAACAAAGCATTTAATTATACAGCTTTTGTTTTAAGAGGTATGTGCAAACAAGAAACCCCAAAAGAACAGTTACTAAACTTGCTTCTTTGGTGAGAATTATTTTTTTTATTGAAAGAGCCTCTTTTACTCACCCACATTCATTCACTTAAAGCTAGAGTCCTCCTCTTACCGATATGTGGATTCTTTTTCAAAATTTAAGAAGTTTGGGTAGGGTTCTTTTCTGTCCAAACCCTGGTCATCTGGAAATGCCAAAAGAATTGTTGGTTTTTAATCTCCAGAGCTTTTTCTTTTGCCTAAAAAACGTGTCTTGCTTCTTTATATTGGTTAAAATATCCAATTGTCACTTTATGGTGGATACTTATTCTTTGTTCATCACCACCAATACTAATCTATTGACATATTTTTGAGAAAGTAGTTCTATTGAACTTTTTTTATTTTTGCAAATGATGTTCTAACTGCTTGCTTGCTGGCATGCTTACCTGCAGGTTGGTATTTTAATAATACACCTTTTCATGGTGAGTTTGTTTTTTTTTGATTTTTTTTGTTCATGTTCTATTTAACAGAATAATTCTAAAAAGATGATAAATCTTTGCAAGTTTTTTTTTAATCTTGCTGAAATCCTAAAAAAAATGCTGTGAAAGTCAAAATGTGCTTTTCTTTTTTTGTTGGGGTTCTTCCCTAATCTTTGCAAGTAGCACATTTTGACTTCTTAAACTCGACATGTAATCGAAATATTTATGATTATAATAAATGCGTACAGCAAAGAAATAACAGGACTAAAGGTTGTATATAAAACTTTTGAAGACTTCAGTTGCATCAGTTCTACAACCCTGGCAACAGAAGAAGCCATGACAACTAAAACGTGGACCCTCAAAGTTAATACAGCTTCACCATCCTGGCAGACACGACTGTTGGAAGAAAGCAATCAGTACCATCCCAGAATGCGATCAAATTTGGAAATCTGAAGGAATCTCTGTCATTTAGAGGTGAGTTAAGAACAACATTGTTTAACTCTCTCTCTCTCACTTTTTTTTTACCCGTCCCTCTAAGTATAAATAGGTATTGTAACAGTTAAGGAATGTTTAGTAAATGCCTAAAAAGAAAATTTTTATTTATTTCATTTTATCAAATAGATATAAGATGTTATTGTATAATCTTCAAGGAGAATCCTATTTCATGCAAATATTAGCTATTGTGTTTCCATTAAAACTACTACCATGTATGCAGTTAAAATGATAAAAAAGAGGCAGTACATGAACAAGTTGCTAGCTGGATCTGCTCGGCAGTTTGTTCTTATGTCTATATCTAAAATGAAAACCAGTTGAAACGTGCATGAATGGTGACAGTGTCATATCACTGTCTGTTGGCCACTAATATTTATTATTCCTTGTTGCAGTTAACTTCTAGATAAATAAACAGATGTCTTCTGCTGCTGCAATTTTTGCCTTGCTGTTTTGGGCCTACCACAATATTAGGACATATGTGTGCTATTTTGGGGGTTCACCAGGATCTGATCATGAAAAGATGTTGTTGAACCTGGAATGATTTATTTTTAAGTTGGATCACAATTCTCTGAAGATTGCTGGGCTTCATTGAGCCCCGACATCATCGGATATTGTTAATAATCAATGAGCGAGTTTCTTCCTTTCCGAGAAGCTGCTACTAGCCTCTACTGCCGTTATCTCCCTATTCAAGAAGAAGCAGATACAGATGAGGATATTAGTCTCCTTGTTATAATGGAAAGAACACACTGCAGTTCACTTCCAAGATTTTTCTGGTCCAAATGGATCTAAAAAGAAATAAAAGAAGGTAAATATGTTTCCCAGATTCTTTATCAAAACAGTTCCTAAAGAGAAACAAAAATGGGTATCTTTTATAGAAGTTGCTAATCGCCTTAATAATTATCATATATAAACTTACCAGAGAAGTAGCTATTTGAAAAGTCTTTTCGCCATACTACTTCAATGGGTCTATGAAAGATATCTCCATTAGCCATAACTAGATTTTGATTTTTCAATCCAATCTTTTTTTATTTAAAAGTTAAATGCCTTTAATTTTATCACTTTTTTTGCAGGGTGTATAATGGGTAAAACCTACCTTATATCTTTATGTATATTTGTTTTCTTGCTCTACATGAAAAAATAGACATATATATCAAAACAAAAGTATCACAGACTCATATTGGTTCATTAAATATTGTAAAATCATTTAGTCTGAAAGCTTTTATCTACTTTTGTATTCCTTAATTCAGATTTTGAAATTTTCAAAGTCTATTAATCTATGAACATTATCAATTTTACATTTTTTTAATTGGAAATATTAAAACTGTTTTGAGGAAGTAGATTTGAATCCTTTTAATGTGTATTCTTATATTCCTAATTCATTTAGAAATGACATGTGGTATTAATATAATGCTTTTAAGAATTTAAAACTTGGGACGAGAATTAATTTTGATTTTTTTAAAAGTTTCTTAATCTTATTCTTTACATAACCATAAACCAAAACTTGGCACATTTATCATTTTAATAATTTCTTCATAGTTGTTTCACCAACAGCTATGGAGATGAGGACAAAAGTTTTTGAAATTAAGAGTTCATTTAACTTTTGTAGCAATTAATGTACTTTTCTTGATAGTGAGTCTGATTTTTCACTTTAAATTTAATTTCTAAACCTTTAAAAATAAATAATCAGCTTGTTGCTCACACCTATTATCACACATCAAATTTCATTCAATCATTTTTAAAGAAATCTTCAAATTCGTTTTTTTTTTTAGATTTTGCATTTTTGTAGACATTTGAATGTGTAATTATTTAGAACTAGGTATTACCTGTTATACACATTTACTATTTACCTTATTTAAAAAAAAATTCTACAAATTAGTGAAATATGGCTTTTTTTGTGTTTTTCAGATTCTTGAGTCATCTACTGAGTAAGGATTATTTGGCAGCAGTTATGGAGTTTAAAAAAATTAGCTTTTGATTCTGGTGAGAACTAAGAATTCATCTAAACTTCAAGCATTTCTTTTAGCAATTTGCTGGAAGAACTGGATTTTAAACTCCCTTTACTTTTAAAAGTTTTCTTGACAATATAAGCAGCCTCCATTTAGATTGGGTCAATTTATGTTGCTAGCAATGAAATTTAGTATTATATTCATGCTTTCCACTTGGTGATAAATTTAGTATTATATTCATGCTTTCCACTTGGTGATAAATTTAGTTCGTGGAATTTTCTTGAAACCTTTTCTACATTATTTGATATCTATTGCAAATTATAATCATTCTAATATAATTGATAAGCATTTCAAGAAAATAACCATTACCGAAGTCTAAAATTGAAATATTGTTCATTTTTCCAGAACATGTAAAATGTTATTTTGATATATGCATATTTTGTTATAAAATGGCTTTTACTTTTTAATCATCATAGATTCTTTCCTTTATAATATGATAGATTTATACTTTGATATAATTATATATTATATATGGTGACTGCTACTTCTTAACAGAAGGCCAACCCTCATGTCCGAAATGTAAGAGTTGTCTGTACAGATAATTAATGTGCTATATATATATATATATATATATATATAT
>JAYKTE010433883.1:0-19424 GCA_036873565.1 Xipholeptos notoides
TTAAGCTCTTCAATGTCTTTGGGAAAGTTATATACTGATCAAACACCAACATCGGAATCAAGTGATGATATCACCGAAGAGGAAGAATCTTTTACAACTGATTTAAGCTCTTCAATGTCTTTGGGAAAGTTATATACTGATCAAACACCAACATCGGAATCAAGTGATGATATCACCGATGAAAAAGAATCTTTTACAACTGATTTACGCCTTTCAGTGTCCGAAGACGAGTCTTTTTTAGAAACCACGATGCTAGGCTTTGAAACTTCGACGACTATTAACAGTCCGGTTTATTTACACACAGTTGCAGAGTCAAGTGGTTTAGATGTGTTGTTTTCCGGGGACAACCTTCAAACATACACTACCACCACAATGATTGAATCGCCTTCCTACAGAAGCACAACTATCACTCCTTTGTCCGAGCAGGAAGATTTACGCTCGAGCGGTCTTCATGTCTTGATATCCGGCGACTCTACAATAAGAGAGGATACCACAGAAACCCCGTCCCAAATAAACAACTTTGTATCTATCCAAGATACAGAGCAGGAGAATGTTTCTAGCAGATTGCTTGAGCTGATCTCTGAAGATCCATTAGCCAGCCGTGATTATACAGAAGCAACCCAGGATATGACTTTTCTAAGCAACTCTGCAACTACGCAGGGGACACAGGAAAATATTTCTTCTAGCCGGTGGGAAGAAATGATTTCTGAGTACTCGTCTCTTGGAGAAGCTGTCTCAGAAGCCCCCTCACATGCTTCCACAATAAGGCAAGCCACAAATACCCTAAACGAAGCGACCGAAGACCTGTCCTTTAGTGGACTAAAAACGCTATCGGTCGATCCACCTTTGACAGAGGATGTCACCGTGCTCACCACTAACATTTCTTTTAGAAATGAATCTTTATCAAATCCAGAATTAGGAGAAGTGCAATCTCTTTCAAGTGGTTTGCACGTCCTCTTATCAGGAGATACATCTTTGTCTAAATATGTTTCAGAAGTAGCTGCTACAACCTCGGACATTCCGCTCCTTAATGAATCAAAAGTAGAAACGAACGAAGAGTTATTTTCACCGAGTTTAAATTCACTTATTTCCAGTGACACAACTCAATCGCATTTTGATGCTCCAACAACAAATATGACTTCAGAAGATGTTCCCCGGACAGAAGAGACAAATTCAATGAATATCCTAGAAACGTTAACTCTAGGAGTTTCGACACTAAGAGAAGCAACAGCCAACAAAACAATATCACACATTCCTATAACGATACCCGATCTCTCCCTTGCAACAGGTAGCAGTTATTACAGCGAAAACCCGTTATTGTACGACTCAGATTTATTTACGGAAAATCTAGCGTCAACAGTGGGAAATATGACCAGCGTGCTCACACCGATAACCCACGAATCGGACCACGTAGGGACATCAACGCAACCGGCGAGCAATGAAACAACAAGCAACACAGAAAAAACCTATACGGAAGCTTCAGTGACAGAAGCCAACGTTAACATGATGTCGACTGGTGTTAATAAGATTAGCCAAAACGATTTCACAACTGCACAAGAAACGAACAAAATGGATTTTGTCACAACCGATGATATACGAACCAGAATGAAATTAGTAGAAACATTTTCTGTATATAAGAGACAAAACCCACAAACTTCAACATTAACATCGATAAAAACGTCTTCAGATGTCCCAATAAACCGAGCTACCTCAAGATCAACAGCAAAAGCACTCATACCTTCAATAGAGAAGTCTTCAACATCCCAAGTCAAACAACTGACTACGAAACCATCAATCATGAAAACGACACCATTCCTATCTTTGATAACAAAATCCATAAAAACCTCGACGGAACCAAAAAGCACGAAACCAATAGCAACAACCCCACCTTTTTCTTCGTTAAGATCTAAATTTCCTTCAAGAAAAATAGGTATAAAATCTATGACAACAAAACCGCTGGTCCTAACACAGAAATTAAGACAGACCACGCCAACACCCAGAACTATTACTACTACTACACACACACTAAACCCAGAAATCTGCATACTGGTAAAAATCCGTCCAACACTGAAAATACCCAAACAGATGAGTTCAAAAGACCAACAAGAGAAGAACACTAGAGAAATATTCAGCAACCCAGACACAACTCGAAGAATATGTTGGGCTTTAAAACATGAAACCGATTTTGTCTTTCCGGTATACGAAGCAACAAAGCAAGTCTCCCTAAACCTGCAAACATCCATCAACTGGGTGAACCGAGTTCTCTCATCCGTGGTCCCCGACGATAGCTATGTGCTTCTAATTAAAGAAGCCGTTATAAACTGGGTTCGGGAATCGTTGGTCATTTTTCTAAAGCACCAGCAGACCGACATCCCGAGGCATTTTTTCGTGTTCAACTCGACTTGCATAGTTATTGTGATAAAACCTAAAAGGATTGGTGGAACTGCGACTCAGCCATCAGCAGAAAACAACCATGAAACATTGAAAATGGTTGTCTGTCGATCACCGAAGCCCCCAACCACAACCACCACCACCACCACAACCACAACCACCACACAAGTACCATCTTCGAAGAGACATCATGGTTTGATACTAAGAATCAAAGTTCAGAACGAGACTCACACGGAGAGAAAGACCATCTACCCGGGGAAGCCGACAGTTATAATCAGAGTGGTAACAACCGCAAAGAAGGCTATTGAATATGGTAAAAATGTTGCGACCAAAGCTTACCGCAAGACAAAAATCCTTTTGCATAAAACACTCAGGCGGATGTCGGATGTGTGGAAGAACGTAAAGAAAATTTCAAACACTCTCTCGGGGCCCGTAGCCACTAGCCAGGAGGCGATACGCAGGGTATGGCATGATGCGTGGGCCAATGCACGAAAGGCCTATGAAAGAACGCGGCAGCTGGTTAGGCGAGCCTATCAAAAGGCCCACGAAACCTTTTCACGCTACATCAACAACATCAGGGCGAAAGGAAGAGATGTCTACAGGCGCACCTACCAGACGTATCTGAAATATTATAACGAATACGCAGAGAAAGTGCGTAATACGGCGCAGACCTTCCGTGAAAACTACGACCGCTACACTGACTACCTCAGGAACTACTGGAAAGAAATGTCAAATTGAGGACTTTATTGTACATTGATTAAAACGAAAAAAAGCAGAAACATTTCTGGAGAGAAAAAGTGCGAGCGAGACAGACAGAGAGGCCGAAAGATAAAGAGACTAAAACGGACAAATAGGTAGAGAGAACATTGGAATTCGTTTTATAAAATATTTTTAAAAAAATCTTTTTGTTTTCTTAGTTTAAAAAAAAAAATTTTTTGATTAAATTATCCTTCACTCTTAGTGTAACCAATTCAACTGCATTTTATTTTCTTCAGAAATTTCAGTCAGTTTTCGAATTCTTTGAATCGTTTGATATAAAATAAAACCTGAATATTGTAATAAAGGTTCATTTGCATTGAATATTTTAACTTTAAACCTGCTGCTCGAAGAACAATATCATTTCTGTGGTCTTGATAAAACATTAGTTACTCTCTGGACCTGTGAAATAGTTAATCGTAAATATCCACTGAAAGATGAGGGAAAACAGGTTTTAGTGGGTACCTCGTGTAGCTACGGAGAGGAAGTAAAGATCTACCAGAAGAGGTGATTTACTGATAAGTCCCCCTGGGAATAAGAGTCACTAAAGAGAGGTAATTTGTCCCCAGCTTATTATTACTATAGTGATAAACACACATGCACTAAATGTATATTAATACATAAATAGTAATTCTTCAGATCTTATTTTCAACAGATTAAAGTTGATTGAACAAAACAGAGAAAAATCAGCTTTATCTTTAAACTATTCAACTATTTAATTTCTGATAATTCTAAGTATAAAAATCAATTTAAAGAAAAAAAAAAGGAAAATTTGTTGTAAATCTTTGTACAGCGGGGCAGGACTAAAAGTCTATATCGCTGTATATTTTTCATTCTGTGGCCTACACTTAAGGTGAAAGAAAAAAATAGGGGCAGACGAATGCCAGTATTCTCTGAACGTTATACCATTTTCCCCTAACAGCAGATGTTGTACGTTAATGAAAATTCAATAATAACAAACAACACCATCTTCAATGAATTCATTATTGATTGTAAAGAATACTGTCACAGTAAATGAAAAACGGAATTTGTGGATTAAGATTGGAATAATGAATTAATGCAACCAAATTTCGTTTATGAAAAGTTATGGGAAAATTTTTTATAGTTTTTTTCGAAATATTATGCCCCTGTAAAAACCCATTAAAGGGAATTATTTTTTCTCTGTTGACAACATGGCCTTCTAGGTGAGGGCTTCTAGATGAAACTATACAAAGCAATATTTTACCTTTTTAAAATAGACAAATGTTTTAGGTTTTCTTTCCAACATTAGATATGAAATAAAATACACTTCCTTGCCTCAAAACAAACAAGGTAACTTGTAACAAAAAAACACAGAAACTTCACAAAAAATACTTGAAGAATGTCAGGGGGCAATTTTGAACCAAGGGAAATTTTGAACCCTGGAAAATTTTAAACCATGGTTCAACATTTCTGAACAGCAAATAAAAAAAAATCAAAATTATATTGTCAATGAAGAATTGTTGTTTGTCTTTATTCAAATAAATATGTTGCATATTGATCGAACCTTCTCTGCACTCAGACTTCCAGACAAGAAAATGACATTGGGGACAGAGAGACAAAAACGAGGTGGAGAAACAATAGCAGAAAAAGGAAAAAATATTTATCTGTTTAAATAAGAATTAGGATAACTAATGTAGACTGTAATTAAATTCAGACCTCTGCTATTCATAATACAGAGTAGTTGCTAAAAAGGTGGGAAATTTGTCAAACAATATTTTTTTTTTTACAAAGAATAACTTTAATAAAGTTTTGCAAAAACTAATTCACTCATAGCCGCTCAAAATGTTTTCTGTTTGTTTCATAGCAGCATCTTAACCTATAAATTAAATCTGGCATGGTGTTTTAAAGATTAACCTTTGGGACATCAGTCTAATTTGAAACTAAAATTTACAACATCAAATTTTACAGCTTTTCAGTTGACAACTCCATAGTTATTACCAACTTAAATAGGCAGTATTAGACTTTTATGTGTTTTAAGGACAAGAATCCATGATAAAATAAAATAGTTAAGTTATAAAACGTTTTTCTCACTCTATGAATCTACCAATTTTTTCTTTATAACTCCTGATTCCACTAAGAAGACTTTATAGCTTGATAAATAACTGGAAACACGTTGAACTGCAGAGAAAATGACATTATGAATAATGAAAAACTTTTTAAGAAATGTGCTATAGAGAAACAAAAGAAGAATCCTAGCTATGTAACAAATATAGATTCCAAATTATTATTGATTGATTTTTGTGATATTGTTGAGGACTCTGTAATGAAGGAAACCATTCAATCAAATTCAACAAAACCACTTTTTCCTACAAATCATTTCAAAACCTAATTTTTCTACAAATGGTTTTATTATGAAAAAAAGTTTAATGAAACCAATTTTCTCGATAAAGAATCATTCAACAAAACCAGTTCCTTTGAAAATAGTTTGATTAGGTCATCTGAATTGGGTTAATATGATGTAAATAAAAAATAAAAGAAGAAAACTGCTGTAGCCAATCCCTTGGTTGTCTAATAAAATGTCAAGAAGTTAGGTCTATTTAAACGAACCAGATATTGTGTATTTCTAGTATAAGAAGAGAAATCAAGCTTTGAACCAATTAGATAATGTCTGCTAATTAATTAATTTTCTCTTTTTTTGAATATAAGACTAGATTTCATTATTTGCCATAATTGTTATAACTTATAATAAATAAACCTCAAAATATTAAAAACAAAAATAAAAATGCAATTTCTTTTCAATTATCAGGAATTTGTTTTATTAAAGAAAAGAAATCAAAAGTAAAAAAAATAATAAAAAAAGTAAAATTGAAACATAAAAAACAAACCTATAAAAATAATAATAAAAACAATTTTTTTTTCTTCGGATTTCCTTGATTAGTTAAGTAGCTTTAATAAAACAAGGAAAACAATTTGGGATGATTAGAATCCAAAATAATTTTCAAACAATACAAAAAGGCAATAAGAAGTTTAAAATCCCTGCTTTGTTGAATCTTGAACAGATTATTAAATCTGCAAAAATACAATTTTGCAACAACTTAGTTATTAATATTTTAGTGTGTGCATAATGATACAAAGTTTCATGTATAAAAACAAACCCAATATACAATATAAATAAATGAGACTCAGGTTTTTTTGATTGATTCAACTCTTAGTATTAAAGAGACTCTTCACTTTTTAAACTTTTACTTGAATTTTTTGTCTCATCATATAATTCTTATCACTATTGGGCTGTAATCCATTACACTTTATTCAAACTGATGAATCAGGAACTTGATATTTCCTTACTTGACCCACCCTTTTTCCAAAGTTAAAAAAATATTAATAAAATTAAAAAAATACTTGCATAGATATTTTTCTCATCCAATTATATAGAACAATTTTTTCAATAGAAAAAACTTTTGAATAAAAAATTAATAAAAAAACAAAAATTGTAAAAAATTTAGATTTACAACTAAAATTTAAATTGTTTCACAATTCTTTGCTTTTAAATATTTATTTTAATTACTAAAACAAATATTCTTCTTTCAAGTCTTCAAAAATTGCTTTACAATAAATCAATGAAGCTGGTTTGTTTATAAAGATATATATAAATCAAAACACAAATAATTTTCAGACTATCATTCTCATCTATTTATTTATTATAATATTTCAACTAATATGGTTGTTTCCAAGAAAGTAAAACAATGCACCAATTAATTTGGTTAGTGTGGTGTATTTAAAAAAATATTTTGAATGAATAACAAAATGTTTAAATTAATTCCAAATGAATAGCTTTTTTATGTGTTTTAAATTAGATTTAAATTTCTGTAAAAATATTTTTTCGAATTAAAAATGATAAGAAAAAAAAAGAAATTCAGTCTTTTTACATAGTTAATATAGTTTCAACATTGTTTTTCTTTTAAAAATTTGAACAAAAAAAATTAGTTTTAATTATAAAAGGAAAGTTTGAAACAAAAAAACAAACTTCACATAACTAAAAAAAATGGAGGTCATCGAATCAATTCATTTTCATTAAATGAATTTTGGAATATTGTCCTTTATAATTGGTTATACCAAACAATATGTGATTGAGCTCTTTCTAATTCTTAGGATATTTCCTCCGCTAGGTTTAAGAAACTTCTTGTCAGAATTGGGTTATTGAAATTTAAATTTTGGTTCAATTGTTAATTGAATATCAATCATTAAACATAGTAATAAACAAGAAGAAAATTATAGATTAAGAAATAGATATGATGTACATTATCAACAACCATCGATCAAATATTACTGTAATAGAACAAACAATAAACATGACAATTTTGTTCTCTTTTCTACAAATTAATCTTCTTCAAAATTGCTGAGAAATCGTCGATCGATACTTTGAGTCACAGGGGAGATAACTTTCTAAAAAAGTTGCCTCCCTTGCATACATATTTGATTTGCTAATACAGTCTTTTTATTAGCGTATTAATTCTTTTTAGCAATTTTATGTTAAGGTAGTTACAACCTTAAGTCAACCTCTTTCTTGGTTAAACGTTTTAAAATAAAATTAGTTTTTCTTCTTTTTTTTTGTTTAAGAAATGAATTTCAAAAGCAGTGAATTATATTTTTTATGTGTAGAAAAATATGAATTAATGAATATTATTATTCGATTTTTATATATTTCTAACCCTCTTAAAAAAACTCTACTTAAGAAAAAAAGGATTGGAAAATAGTACTTTTAAATCTCATCAAGTTTAAAAGATATTCATGAAACAAAATATAAAATCAATAATGATGATGATGAAATCCCACTCTATGCATTATTGTCTTATGGTCAACAAGTGTTCTAGCTGAACTTAAATAATACTTTGATAATTGAGAATTCTGTAGTATTTTCTAAATTTTATATCATTTATCTTTTCATTTATTTTTTGGACTTAATTCCAGCACTTTGATAAAAATTGTTATGTTACAAGCCAGTTGTTGAAGGTAAGCACTTATATCATAACACTAGCAAGTCTAGACACCAGTCTTAAAAATTACAAAGATTTGCAGCCCAAATATGATGTGGTTTGTTTTTATGGACCGTGTGATCTAATCTATGTTCTAACAAGGGGCCACCAAATGTGAATTTCACCTAAGCAAAGTTTAAAACCATAACTGATCAAATTATTCAACGTTTAAGTCCTATATTTATGCTTACACACACAACAAATTTTGGTCGATGTGCTCTTTGGTCTTCTTCAGGTGTTACTTGACAAACCTGAGAACAATAATGTTGATTTAGAGAGCTTTGTCAGAACAGTGGATCAAACACTTTATTGAATCTATGAGAATAGAATCTCCTCATTTTGTAAGGGTTAACAGTCTTATCTCAATCTTTATTACCAGGATTACACTTTTACAACCAATCATACTCTTCAGGTATATATCATTTCAAGCTTAAATCATTCAGCTACTAAGGACCACAAACCTTTATCTCAGGTAGATTGGTTGAAAGTAATGATAAAGATGAGAGTAAAAGTCCTAATAATATGAATAATTATAATCATCAAAACTCATCTCATAAATTGAGACAAGCAGTAGAAACAGTGTGAATATAACAATAAAAATGGATGTAAAAATCATAACTTCGATTCATTACAATGCATTACAAAAATTCAAATGTAATAAAATGAAGTACATTTAAAACCAATAACAAGTAAGTTTGAGTTGCTTGTCTATCTATTTGACAATTAAATTGACAGCAGAATATTTGCTTTCAAATAAGATGTATCTTTTATATTATATTGAACCAAATTACATTTGAGGGTAGAGACAATGATGAAAGGGTCACTTAAAATGTTTTTAAGCTAAGAGACATTTCTTAAAAATCTCATTTAATTATTGAAATTTTGTAGTTTAATTGTTGTGCTGGTCGAACTGGTGCAAAACAGAGATTTGACAACTGATAAAACAAAATGCATACAAAGAATCTTTGTTTGATTTAGAACATTTTTGTCCAATTTTTGTATCCAATATTTTTTAGATAGATTGTGTTTATCCAGGCAACCTAACATCTTGTCCCAATGCAAGAGTGTCCAATTTTACAAAGTATGGAAATAGAAGCAGCCATGTTGATAAATAGGCCACTTGTTGTGTAGCCATGTTGATATATGGGCCACCAGTCACTGTCTGTATGTTAATACACAGCCAGGAAAAGGCAAAAATATGAAAAGAGAACAACATAGCATTGCAAGCATTGATGCTTTTAACCATCAACAAAGTTTCAGTATGTGGAAGAAGAAGAAAGAGAAAGAAAGTCCCTTTGGTCATTTTGTGCTTAAAACAAAGACATTGGAATTACCTTTTTCCCTACACATATCTTAGTATTCATTTATGAAAATCAAATTTTTCCGAGTTATAGGTTCAAATAATTTTTGTATCTGCACTAATTTTTTTTAATCAAACAATGACTTTTCAGCAAAAAATCCGGTCACTGTAGTCTCTCATTCTGCAAACAGAAAATAGTCTTATGTCAGTCTATGTTAAAATATTCTCTGCAATTTCAGCCTGTGGTGTGGATTGAAGTATAGTCACTTAGAGCTTAAATGAACCAATGAATGCATAGGACCCTACGTCAGGTAACAATAAAAATAAGAGTAAACAACCAAATGATTTTCTTTTTCTGGTGGTACACATGAAAATTAAAGTGAGATTTTAAAATACTAATAAATGTAGAAGGTTTATGGACACAAGAATTTAACTTTTGATTTGATTATTTTTTCTTAATTTTTTGAAATTAAAAAGATAAACAAAAGATTTAAAAAAAAAAAATGGAATCTGCTTTAAGAATTTTACATCTACAATCTCTAGAAATTTCTTTTTTTATCCCCCAACAATTGCATTTGTAGGAAAAGCTGCAAAATTCAAAGAAATAAGGACATTACAAAAAATATTTCTATATATTGAAATAATGCTAATGATTCAATTAACATTATATTTTAATGATTATAGACGGAATTAGAAAAAGATTAAACAATTAAAATGTGTTTACAGCAGTGTTGTGTTTACATTATCTAAAAAAATATGAAGTCATTTTTTTATATGGAGACAAAATAAACTAATTATCTCCAATTGACATTAATTAGCGAAGATTATGATGGGACTTTATTAATATCAGTGCAATTATTAATATTCCAAAAATCAGCATTGATTACAAAACTATGGAATTCTTTATATATATGAATTTGCATAATTAGTATAATTACTATAAAAATGGGAAAAAAAATGATGATGCATTCGAAGAAGTGATAAAGTACACATGAAAAATTGCATCCATTCAATAAAATCAACCTTAATATGAATTTCTATATATTATTCTGCTTGTAAATATTAATCATTGTAGTTTATGTATCAGGAACCATGTTAGCTAGCAAATGTCTTTAGGTATTTAATTTTATGTTGTACTATTTTAACCCTTAAAACATGGTTTAAAACAAGTTTAAGCAAACAGAAGGTATTCAATTAATTAATTTGAAGCTTGATTTAGATAGAAAATAATTTATTTGTATCATTATCATTCTGAATAAAAATTTGTTGATTTTTCTTTCTTTTGTTTCAATTTTTTTTAAAATTACATCAATAGAGTTTCGCAACAAATATGCATAATATTTCTACAAAGGTATGTAATAGTTAATTCAATTTCAAAATAAAATTGGTTTAATAAGCCTTGGAAAATTTTGCATAATTATCAGCCATGTTTGTTCAATATGTACTATTTAACAAATCATTTAGTTTATTGTTTTATTAGAATCTACAAAAAAAAAAAAAATTCCCATATGAATTTCAGCAAGGATACATAGTTTCTAAATTAAAACTATTTCCAACATTTTTTGCTAAAAAGATGCTTTTCACTGCAAAGAATGTTTATTATGCAGACGCATTAAATCTATCATTTAAAGATCCATTCTTCTTATAATTCCAAATTGACCCAAACCAATATAAAATTCCTAAAATTTATTTATATTGCTATTTAAATAAGAAAACAATTGCAGGGCTATTCAATTTTTTTCTAGTTATGGATAAGAGTCAATTACCAATTTTTATTTTATTACCATATTTTATTTTTTTATCAAAAAAGTGATGATGAAAATGAACCAAATGGTAGCCTTGCTTGTACACATTTAGTAGAAAGAGCAAGTAATATCAAAGAAACATTCCGTGAAATAACCCAGAGAAAAAAATTGAAATTTTTTTTTTTTAAATCAAATAACAAAAATTTTTTTGATTTTTCATTTCTTCTTAATTCTTCATTTGTTATAATTACCAGCACAGGCAACCATTTATTAAGCTATTAAGATATTCTTGTAGAATTTGACCAAATGTGATTTTGTTTTACAGCATTCTCTTTTGAAGTCTAGACTGGATGCCATAACCAATAAGTTTGGAAATTAGTGCGGGCAAGATTTTAGGACTCCAGTAACACTATAATCTTTTCACTCCACCCTTATCAAATTTTTTAAAAGAAACCATGATTTTCTTAATCCAAAGGTAAGATGGAAATGATTCATAATGATGAAAATATGCATAATAAACAATTAAATTATCATTTTAAAGTAGCTTGCTTCAAATTACTTTGTATATTCATAGATCCTTTTAATTCAAGCATTTAAATTAAACAAGAAGAATATTTTGTATATTTATTATATGGACGAGAGTCCTCATCTTTATATTTAAATTCATGTTTCAGGCAATTAATCCTTAGGCCTTCTTCATGCCATAGTTTTTCTGTTCATGGTAGGGACCAAATCTGTACTCTGATGTTTTTGGACATTTAATATGGTTTGCATGGTTTTTAATTGTTTTTAAACAGAAAGTCTACATTCGTCTTTGAAAAGAAAAACTATTATCTGAAG
This sequence comes from Xipholeptos notoides, assembly GCA_036873565.1. Classification (NCBI taxonomy): domain Eukaryota; kingdom Metazoa; phylum Mollusca; class Cephalopoda; family Idiosepiidae; genus Xipholeptos; species Xipholeptos notoides. Next base: position 12,027 of record JAYKTE010433883.1, read on the forward strand.
AAGGCCAAACAATGAATCAGTCAAAACATTGTGAACTTATTAAATATAAAGATGAGAACTACACTCGACATAGATATACAAATTATTAAACTTCATCTCAAGGATTCCAGAAAACAAAAAAAATATACTAATCTATTTATTTTAGATAAAAAAATATCAAAAAAGAAAACAGAGACTGAAGAAGGATTTTCAATAAATCTTTTGTTAAAAAAAACACAAAAATATCTTCATTCAAGACAAATTCAAAATATTAAATTTTCTTTTTCTTTAAATAATCATACAATTTGATTAATTAAAAAAAATCAGTTTTGGAAAAATGTTGGTTAAAAAATGTCAAGAAATACTAAAAAAAATTTGAATGGACCCTATAGGATTAGAGAACAAGACGCTAACAAGTTGTGCATATATCACTTTTCACTTAAAAGAGAATCTTTAATGTTCTGGAATTTACTTGAATAAAGAATAAGAAGGAATTTATTAGGAAAAAGAGAATAAGAAAGAATTCATTTGAATAAAAGAATAAGGAATTTATTTAATAAAGGAATAAGAAAGAATTTACTTGAATAAAAGAATAAGAAAGAATTTACTTGAATAAAAGAATAAGAAGGAATTTATTGGAATAAAAGAATAAGAAAGAATTTACTTGAATAAAAGAATAAGGAAAATATTTTTCTATAATTTTAATAAAAAGAAATAATTGGCATAATCTATCATAGATCAGAATGCAAATCAGAATTTTATCTAAAAAAGTCTATAAAAAAGTATCAACAACAACAATTCTCTGGCTTAAATATTTTGAAAAAAGTCTGTTTTGTAGCAATATCGTTTTTACTCAAATAAAAAGTGGATAATTTGACACATTATAAAACTAAAATAAGCCCATATTAAATGACAAGTAGGAAAATAGTTTGTGGGACTCCTTAAAATGAGGCAACATAATTTAAGTTTAGGGATTTTGGACTCTTGTTCTCATCTACATTATTATCTTTACAAAATTTCAGCTGGTGTACTCTCAAGCCTTCTTCGGGTGATTCAAGTTTAATTCAGAGAACCCTTACATTCCATGGAACTTCAAACTAAACCCTTTATTCAATCCACGGGTTAAACTGTTTTAATTCCATCAACATTATTATTAGAGATCAAATATTAAAAAAAGCACATTTTTATAAGGGAGGTAACTCTTAGACATACTAAATAATTTATTTTTTATTTAAAATTTAGATACTTTCCACTAACAATTATACTTTTTATAATAACAATTATGTTTTGTATTGTTGTTATGTGTTAAATATACATAAACACTTCTTATGGTCAGCCAGACAATTTTATTAATTAAAAGTGATTAAACTATATTTTGATTTTTGTAGGTATAATCTATATGAAGAAAAATATACTTGGAAAAGTGATCTTTTATGTTTAAATATCTGTATTTGAGTTGCCTTCTCCTGCTTACTCCTTTGAACTAGAAATTGCAAACTTGTACAAATTTCTAGTACCTCAAAAAAAATGTTTGATGATTGTCAGTGTGAGGAATCTTCCACACTCTAAATAGAAACGAACCAAGGGTTTCAAAACAAAGAAGTTCGGCATAATATAAGAAATTTAAAAAAATAATAATTTTTTTTAAATTTAAAAAAAGTTTCATGCTACTTTTTTGTAAGATTGCATCATTATGTTTTCCTTTTTATTTTTCACATGGACCAAAAAAAAAAAAAAGAAAAAAAAAAAGTTTACATCATTTACAGTTTTTGGACTATTTTCTTCATTTTGATCATTATACATATACATATATTAGAAAAAATTAATTCCGATGATGTGTAACAAAATTAAATATTGGAAAAAACAACAGAATATGGATATAGCTTGATTAGTATTGGTCCAATCTAACTATATTTATATTCTGTTGTTTTTACAAATATTTTTGTTATACACACACACACACACACACACACACATTATAAATATATATTTATATATGTGTGCTCTGCAATCCGCTCCTACAGGTGTCTTTCACTTTTGTACTTGAGAAGTTTGACTGTCAAAAATGGAGAGCCTTAAAAGTACTTTGAACTAAAACAATAGTCCAAGCAAGTAGTATCTGAAGAAGACTGATAAAAAATATTAAAAAAAAATATTTATAAAAAACAAAAAAAAGGAGAATAGTTCGAAAACTGTACAGACCATAAATTATCTTGCCTCATCTCAGAAATATGGACTAATGAAATAGTTGTTGGATAACTGACGCAATCATTATTATTATACAATTATTAGATGTAGAGACAAGATTGTTGTAATATAACAAAGAGATATGTTTCACAACAATGTAAAAAGATAACGAAATAGATGAAAGAAAATGTCACTGTTTGTAGTAGAAAAAAAAAAAAAACGAAAATCATTTTTAATATCTTTTAAAACACATAACACCCACTCACACACAACACTTATTCATACAAACAGGTTCACTTACTTTTTCAAAATTTCCCGAACCACTAACAAATTAAAAATAAATTTTTTTTTTGGGGGGAGGGGGTCTTTTTCAATGAAAAATTACGTCTTTTCTGTATCAGAAAAAGGTTCTTTTGTGTTTTGTGAAAGAGAGATCTGTTCCTCTTTGCTGTTTGGATTCGTGTCTAATGATACTGTGCCATGGTCAGAATGTAGAACTTTGCCACTGGCATTAGCGCCTGGTTGCTCTAAGGCTATCAGTTCGCTACGTTCTTTCTCCAAGATAGAAACTCTGTCAAGTAGTGCTGCCCGCTCCAATTCTAGTGTCTGGATTTTCGAGCGTAACCGAGTCTCATTGGTCAAATATGTGTTGATAGCACTCTCAAGGCTGCGTTGCTGGCTATGTGCATTCTGCAGTTTTTCTACTAATTCATGGTTCTGTTCTTTGAGGGACCGATTGGCGCCTTCAAGTCTATGGATAATGCTGTTGCCACTACTACGTTCTTTTGGTGACATGTAAACCATCTCTTCTTGTAGCACCTGATACTCCACTTCATAAGCATGGAGTTGTTTCGTGTAATCCACTTGAAAGGCCTGAAAAAGAAAAAATAGCATACGGTAAAATTAAAGGATGAATGTGTTCGCTTCATATTTTTGTAGACTGAGATGATAAGAAATATTAACTTCAGACTATAAAATGATTATAGGAAGTAGGAAAAAAATTTAAAATAAGAATCTCAAGACATGAGCCTGAAAGTTTGCTGGATCAAGACAGGTCTATATGCTCACTGGCTCAAGATGGATGCATATGTTTGCTAACTTAAGATGGACATATATGCTCATTGGCTTAAGAAGGGTGTATATGTTTGCTGGGTCAAGATGGACTTATATGTCTGCTTGAAAGCTTGTCGGCTGAAGATGGGCCTGAAAGTATGCCATCTCAAGACAAGCCTATATGGTCACTGGCTCAAGATTAGATTCGATGTTCATCAGTTCGAGATTGGACTTTATGTTTGCTGGTTCAAGATGGGCCTATATATCAGCCGGTTCGAGACATGCCTATATGTCTTCCGGTTCAAGATGGGTCTATATGCCTGTGACATAACCGAGTCTACCAAATTGAGATGAACCTCAAAGTCCACCAGCTCAAGAATTTTGATTGATTACCAGTATTTGAGTTATTTAATGCTGAAGAGATTGCTCAAGAAGGACCTGAAAGATTTTTTTATGTAAAACTTTTCTGTTAAAGAAAAATTCAAAGCAGAAAAAATGTTGTTTTTTTTCCTTGGTTGTAATCAAATCATTCATGACTGTCATAGAAGTAGTTATTTACCCAGTCAAGCACAGAACTGTGATTTGACATGCTTTCATTTTTCAGCTCTATGGTAGGTTGCTCCACTATTTCATAAACAACAATGCTGTAGGTTCTCCCCAACTGAGTTTTCATGCACCATTTATCAGGACTCACAAGTTACGTCTAACTCAGTTTTGGAGTCACTGTTGTCCTTTTCTCCCAGATTAACCAGTTGCATTTGCCTGAATTATAATCAGAATATGCAACACTGTTTTCTCATAATACTTATTTATTTAATTCATGTTGTTTTTAATAGAAAACTATCAATTCTAATGAAATAATTGATTAGGATTTGATACAAACCTGATTGATGATCCGTTCCATTTGAACTAACCCCATGCTTGGCAGAGTGGTTTTTAAAAATTCAACAATATTTTCAAATGATTCACAATGCATTATAAGCTCCTTATGGTCACCAAGTAGAATGAGGCACACTTTGAATATTGCATCAATGCCTTGGTAAAATATTAAATCTAAAAAAACAAACGATAAGAATAAATTTGAAATTAAAAATTTGTGATAATACAAATTATGCAGACTTCTATTCTCATCTTTGTTATATTCACAACATTTCAGCCAATGTACCTATTGAATTTTTCCAGTTATAACTCAGGCTCTGCTAAGCCAATTTGGAATTGGAAAGCAAACTCCTTATTAAATTTATACGAGTACACTATCCACATTCTGTAACTGTTAACTGGTGCAATGTCAATCTATGTTAATAATTTTTTGTTAAAAGGATAAAATCCAGTTTGCAAATATCAATTTGCAGCATGTAATTATTAAGGGCAAAAAAATAGTAATAGTCCAGTCAGAGTTCAATATTGGTATCAAATCCACAAAGAAGTCTGCTTCCAGAGTCATTTCTTTCCAGGCAAGACAGAAGAAAAATAAAGAAATATCCAAATAAATTTTATCACTTGAATTAACAAAAGAAAAATAACAACTCTGATATCTCTTGCCACTCTAAAATCAATGACCCCATCTCCTAACTGTACTGACATCAACTGCATTGACTTCACAAACATTCAACAAGCGCCGTTGAATGTGGATTGGTTCAATGGAGGAATTCAATGACACATCTCTGCTCCTGACACACGTACATGACAAGGGTTGCTTTCTTAGAGTCTCACACAGTCAATATCTGCAACAGAAAGATGAAACTTTCAGGTCATGAATGCATAAGTTCAGTTATCATAACAATGCAATTTGCAATCTCCCCTGAACCAATCAGGTGGAATAAAAAAAAGGAGACAATACTTTTAGGACCACCCTTGTAATCTTACAAATCTAGACAAATTATCTACCAAATGCTAATTATCTACAAAATATATTACAACACTACAGCCTGCAATGAAGACTGGATGTTTAGCTTCCAGAAGATTGTCACCCATAAATTAATTTTATTTATATTGCAATATTTTAGGTTTAGTGTTTGGGGTATGTACATCATAATTTGAAGATCTAATTTACCCAGGGATAAAGGCAATGAGTCAATCATTAAGAAAAAATTACTAGAATGTGTAATATTCAATGCTCCTTAACATAACTGAGTTCCTGGGTTGTTTTCTTACTGCCTGGCTGGACGAAAGTAACCCAGCTCTTCATGAATTTGGATTATTATTAGTAGTAGTACTAGTAGCATTACTACTACAACACTTTCCCTTAGATTACTACTATTACTACTACTAATAATAATACAGCACTTTTGCCTTAGACTATTTACCCACCTGAAACTGTTATTCGCAAATTGGACTAATTTTTATTTTTCTATTATAAAGAGTTTTTGCTTTTGATAATTCCCAACTAGGATCATTTTGTCACAAACAAAGATGGCTGCCCTACACTGAACAAATATAATCCTACAAATTTAAATGAATAAATCCTAATTATCTACCAAAAATATTACAACTCTATTGCTTGCAAATGTTCAGTTTCCAGAAGACTGTCATTCAAAAATGATTTTTATTCCAGAAGTGATTAATTCATTAGCCAATAACCAAACATAACTGATAGGTTTTTACTTTGTTCTCATTCCCATTTTCTCTTATATTGTACAAAATCAATTACATACCAAATACTCTGGAGACAAATCCAAGTGGAAACTGGGAAGCAAATATTGTGAGGAACCATGGTGCAGCATAAAGGGTGGGCACAATTTCATGCTCTTCAAAATGTTCATAAAGATCGCGGTGGTTGTCATGGATTAAACGTGTTAACTGGTACAACTTTATCTAAACAGGAAAGTGGGGAAACAAAAAGAAAGAGTAAACATGTAAATGCATTGTTTTAAACCCATATTTTGTAAGCAAAAATGTTCACGTACGAGTTATTTCCCTTGCTATCTACTTTTTATCAAAAAAATATAGATTACCTGTAGGGCTGTCATACTAGGTCGGAACTGGTTCCTTAATCCCATGTTGAACATTAAATATTTTAGAATGTGGAATGCTGACTCTTCATCCATCTAAAATTGAAAGAAAATAGCAATGAAAGTGGTTTGTTCAGTAAAGTAATGATTAATGAGGTAAACATTCAATTCTTTATCCAAGTATAGCGAGTTTAATTTGTACCAATTCTATTGCATTGACTTTTGACTTGGTAATAAATGTTATTATATTTATAAAATCATATTTATCAATATCATTAAACATAAAAGATACAGAGAGCATTATTAATGCTATTTTACATAAATACTACATTATTCTAATGTTATTGGTGTGTAGCTCTTGGCATGAGCGAGAGCAGTCAAATCCACCCAGGATGGAGTTGAAATAAATTAACAAGACTAACATATTATCTTTTAAATCATAAGTATTTTTTTTAAATCTTTGTTATTTTACTTGATGCAATTATTTACCCAGTCAAACAGAGGATGTGATTGACACAAGGCCATGGGCCCTATTGCAGGTTACCCAGTTATCTTGGCCACAAAGCTGTGTGTCCCAAATGGACCATCTTCCAAGACACATATCCTGGGTCTGGGATTTATGGCTGTCTAGGGATTTGAACCAGGTATTGATATTTAAAAACCCTTAGCATTCGACCACTTACCAAACCAACTGCAATTGCTACCAATTTTACTCTTGGTTGATTGATTTTTAATCATATTACAACTTGATGTCAAAGAGATACTTACGTGAATAAGAAGCATTCCAGCAATAAAACTGAGACCTTGGCAGTAACCAACTTCGGAGTCGATAAGGCTGTATGCTTTTAGAAGATTAAACAGAGCCAGTTGCCCGGGCCCCAACTGCATGCGGAAATACGGGTGTTTCGGAAATGTTCGCCCTATTCAAAAGAATTTATTGAAACAAAAAAAAATATATATGTATATTAAATAATATCAATCTTTATAAAGATAAATAAAAACTATAATATTGTGACATAGCTCATCACATGACAGACAGTCATTTATATTTGAATACAGCTATGGGTGAACCTGTATTCAAATATAAATGACTATCTGTCATGTGATGAGCTATGTCACAATATTATATTTTATGGGTGAACCTAGTGCCAGGACGTGGAAATACCCAGGTTAGTGTCTGGGGGCACGATTAAACCACTGGGTAGATGCACCCTTAGTCTTTGGTAAG
>JAYKTE010433884.1:0-10397 GCA_036873565.1 Xipholeptos notoides
TATATAGCTATATATAAAGTGAAATTGTCTGTCTGTCTGTCTATGTGTGTTTCCCTACCAAACTTATCCTGTCAATTTTCGGCCTACAGACTTGAGAGTTAACGTTCGGGGCATTCAGACATGGGAAAAACTTTTTAATTGGTTTTGGCCCTATAAGGGGTCAATGTTCAAAGATTTGACCTTTGTGCTTCCTACAAAATTAATCCTCCAATTTTCGGTCCATACACTTGAAATCATAAATATAGTTTATATGCACCTGGGGAAAACTTTTTAATTGGCTTTGAGCCAGAAAAAATAATTGCTTAGGGGTCAAAATTGGGGTTAAAGTTGAAAGATTTGACCTTTGTGGTCTCTACCAAACTGCTCTGCCAGTAAACACTTGAGATTTTAGATATAGGTAGCATGGACCTGGGGAAAGATTTTTAATTTGCTTTGAGCCAGAGAAACATTTATGAAGTGGTCAAAATTGGGGTCAAAGTTGATAGATTTGACCTTTGCAGTTTCTAACAAACAATTTGCCAATTTTGGATTGAAACACTTTAAATTTGACATTTAGTATATTCAGACATAGGGCAAGCTTTTGTATTGGAATTCAGCCGGAAATTTAGCAGCCAAAAAGTCAAAGTTGAAAGATTTAACCTTTGCGCTCTCTACCAAACAACTCTGCCAATTTTTGGTCTAAACACTTGAAATTTTGAATATATGTTACTTGGACTTGGAAAAAATGACTTTTAATTTGCTTTGAGCAGGATAAATAACTGCTAAGGGGACAGAATGGGGGTCAAAGTTGAAAGATTTAAAGATTTGAAGATGATGGTACCAATACCCATCTGTTGACTTTGAAGGAGAAGATACCCCATCATCTATTAAGTACCAGCTATGGTACATACACCTGAACATATTCATGCCTCTCTGTTGATTTTCTAAACTGAAATTAAATTGGGAGAATTTACCAAAAGAATTTAAGAATCACTGACTTTGAAATAATTTTCAACTCAACCCCTATCTCTCTCTCTCTCTCTCTCTCTTTCTCTCTCTCTCTCTCTCTCTCTCTCTCTCTCTCTCTCTCTCTCTCTCTCTCTATCTATATATCTCTCTATCTCTCTCTATCTGTTTCTCTCTTTCTCTCTCTCTTATACACACACAACACTTTCTCTTTCTCTCTTTCTCCCCCACCTCTTTCCCTCTCACTTTCTCTTTCCCTTTCTCCCCCTCTCTCTTTTTTCCCTTCTCCCCCCTTATCTCTCTCTCTCTATATATATATATATTCCTATTTACATGTACATACGTTTATACATATGTATGTATGTATGTATGTACTTAGGAATGTAAAATTCTCTCACAGACATATATTAACAAACATGAACTCTGTCATGTTCTGCTTTTACATTCTTGCTATTTCTATCTCTTTCTCTCTTTATCTCTCTCTGTTTTCCCCTCTCTTACATGTAGACATTCGCATATGATGAACACATATGTACATTTCAAACCAACTGCACCCCCCCCTCTCTGCCAATTGTGTTGTAAATGAATCTATTTATTTGTGCACCACAACTGGAGGCAAAAAGATCAAATCTTCTCTTTATCGGAAGATTAATAAACAAAAAAACGAAACTGAAAGTAAAACAAATCAAAGGAAAAAAAAACTTTTAAAAAATCAAATGTTTTACACTGCATGTAAGTGGTAATACTTTCTAAATCAATTTTTTTAAATTTTTTTTTTAAATTCATGTTTTCACAGGGGAGAAAAATTTTTACAACAATTATCTATTTTTGCTTACATCTTTTACTTTTTTGTTTTTATTATTATCAGGATTTTTTTTTTCTTTCTTTATTCAATACCCCTCCCATTCACTTTATTTTTTGAAATTTCATTATTTCTATTTCTCTGCAATTTACTTACCTTCCCATCATCTTAGCTTTTATTTTTATTTATGACGTTAAAACCGCTCCGCTCCAAAACAAGTTTTTTTTTTTTGGTTTCAAACTGAAAATTTTAATGGTTCAATTTTTTTTGACATGGGAAAATAACAAATATAGAATGATTTGCATATTTATTATGCGGACTATAGTCCTTGTTTTTATATTTGTAAAATTTATGTTTTGGCTGATTAGTCATTTGACCTTCTTCAGGTGATAAAGCTTTTTTACCAATAGTCAGGACTAAATCTGGACACTGATGTTTGTTTGAACTGTCAATATAGTCAGCATAATGAATTTAAAAACTATCAAGCCTCATCTCAAGGATTCCACAAAATAATTTCCAAGTAAATTTAACAACTATAGAGATGAGGACTTTAATTTGCATAATAAACATACATTATACAAATTATCTAGCCTCATATAATTTTTAAGCCCTTGCCCATGAACTGCTGTAAACCACACCAAGGGGGATATGTAGAACTTCATGGATTACTTCCCCAGAGCATGCACTGTCTTTGGGCTAAAAATCAGCCTAGAGTAAACCGTGATGTTTTCTCCACCTCTAGGTACTCCACATATATGTAGATGGCAATAGACTGAGTGTTGTCAAATATTTTGTCTATTTTGTCTATCTTTCTGAATTAATCACTTGACAATGAGATTTTTTGCAGATCAAGAAAGCTAGCAAGGCTTTTGGAAGTCTTGCATGATGTATGAGGTCGGACAAAGCCCTTACTAACAGGACAAAAATGAGAATGTACATGTTGTGCATTCTATCTGACTTTCTATACTTCTCGGAGACATAGACTACTTAATGCAGACATATCAAGGCTTCCATTAGTCATGCCTCGAATGAATCTTAAACGTCAAATGGCAATCCCTAACTTCTGATGTAGATATACTCAGACAAGTCTTCCAGCATCGAAGTGCATGTTCTACATCCTGCATTGGGCAGGACTCCTAATGAGAAAGCACCTGTTCAATTTGGAAAACGCCCAAGATACAAACCATTGAAATGGTACAAAGATGTTGTCGAGAAAAATTTGGTAGCCCTGAGCATTGATGTGAAAAATTGGGAGGAGATAGTAACAGACCGCAAAGCTGGAAGACAGTACATTTATGCAGGCTGCAAGAACTTTGAGGAAGGTCACTTGAACATGTTGTTCTAAAGCATGTCCTATGTAAACAGGAGGTCAGCTGGGCCTCAACTACGAGCACACATGTATTATTTGTGGTAGAATATGCTTGTCTAGGGAAGGCCTCATTAGACACTGCACCAGACACTCAGTATTTCAGACAAAATGATAAGAAGTGGGTGCACTCACTGTAAAGGGAGTTTCTTGTGTCAGGTATGTGGAAAAGTATGCAAATCTTGGTGGGGCTTTGAAACCACATGCAAACTCATTAATGTGCAGCCATGTCATAAAGTTAGCCTTCTTCTGTAAAGAAGTGGCAGTCACCCTGTAAATATGTACATGTGAGTGTACGTAAGTATATGTATGTATGTAGGTGGTAGAGCAGTAAAATCTTGGACTCTGGAATCATATCATATGAGTTCAAATCCCAGTTAAAACCATTTCATTCACTTTCAGCAGCTTTAGGCAAATGATGGTTGTTAACTTAGGAGAGTAACTCATCTAGATGGAAGGATAACACTTATTATAAAACGCCTAGGAACATAAAGCTGGCCTTGTGCCCAACTGGGTTTGGTACTTGACCAAATATATATTGTATATCATATGTATGTATGTATAATTATGTAGAAAGTCTTGTGCACTTGTGCCAGACTAATACCATGACATGTAATTGAGGATTATGATATTGTATATTTATGAACTCATTCCCATAACTATTTACCCAGTTGTCTATTTTCTTAGAAAAATCTCAATAATTTTTCCCGAATGGCTTCAAGGGAAGAAGATGGTAGGTGAGGTAAAAAAAATCAACAAAAATCCACCAAAAAAACCCTAAAATTAAAAATTTTACTTTTCTGTCCATGATTCACACAGAGAAAGCTGCTGTCCGTGTATTTTATTTTTTACATTTCATTTCTTAACAACACCCACCCACTTTGCACCCCCACTCAACATTTAAAAATAAAAAGATTATTTTTAGAAAATGAAAAATAAAAAATCTCAAAAGAAATAAATTATTGCTAACTTATATGTAATAGGCAGCCAATAAGACAGAAAAAAATACTTCAGGAAACTCTCTGGTAATTTTTGAATGCCCATAAATCATTAAATATTTTTGAATTTTTTTTAAAGAAATGATATTGCAATAAAAATAATAGTAATAATAATAATAATAATAATAATAAATATAATAATTGACTTATTATATAGAGTCTTGTCTTCTTTTAATTCATTTATCTCTCTCTGTCTGCATCCATCTATTCATCTATATGCATATATAAAAATTCACTATATTCATGCAGAATGTTATTATAAGAAAAATAAGATGAAAGAGTTGAAAATAAAATATTAAAATGAAAAAAGAAATTCTTTTTTATAACACTTGTTTGAACACACATATATGCTTGTTCCTGGTTAAAGAGCGAATGGAAAGAGTGTGTAGTGTACATGTTGTACAGGCATACAAATACGATTGATTATCTGTACAGACAACCCTTACATTTGGGTTGGCCTTCTACTGTTAAGTGGCAGTCACCATATATATATATATATACAGGGTGTGTCCAGTGTTTGAGACCATTTATTAGATTTTTAAGGATAATAAAAATAATAACAACGACACATCTGTAATTAAATAAAACAACATTGGTACATAAGCAACACTCTTATTTGATAATTTCATTCAATAAAGTAATAGTGCAGAGTCTTGTTGAAAAGTGTAAGGCTTTCCATTTCTTACTCTATCGATCCATGGCTTAACAAGAGTGCACAGGACATCAATTTGAGCAGCAGAATTGACTCTTAGCCCATGTAGAAAGAAATGTGGTGGCATCACATATCCTTCATTACTAACCACCCCCAAAACCATAACAGTTGAAGGAAACTTTGTGTGTATGACTCTTGAAAATTTGGAGGGGCAGCACATAGCCATCTGCCATTCCTTCTGTTTATCTTTTGGTCTTGTTCAAAGTTCTTTTTGTCGGAAAAAAACAAAAGCATGTCTTGATCAGCAGGATGTTTCATTTTGTTAAAAAGTCTCATGGATTTAATTAAACAATTTTCTTTGGTGGCCTCGGACATAAACTGACCTCGCTCCATCACATAGGACTTGTATCGAAGATTCTCATGGATAGTCCTTTGATTGTGGGTTCGGAGGCCACAAGATCTTTTGCAATTGACCTCATTGACTACTGAGGGCTACCGTCAATGATATTCTGAACTGGTTGAATAAATTTGTATGTTCTAATGTTGTTAGAGTATTGTTGGTGCTATTTACACTTAGCAACAGGAGAAATTTGGCCATCATTCTTCTAACTATTTGAAAACTTTAAAAACAATGGATCTAAGTTTTTTGTGACTCTTATGATGAGGATTGATCATTGGGGTATCAAGTTTTCAGGGTGGTGCCATTATCAACTAACTTTAACCCTTTTTGGTCATTTAATGCCAAGGACATTCATTTTTAGTAAATGTCATCAACCCATTGTATTAAATAGCACAATCTGCAATATTTAATTGATTGCTGGAGAGAATATACTGATTCATACCTATTCCAAAAGTATCATTCAGAATGTAAATATAATTGAATGACTGAGATTCATGTATCACATTTCCAAAATTCATGTGCCTACTATCCCAAAAGGATATCCCCTGTCTAAATAAAGAATTTTTGAAGTGTCTAAAAACATAGAATCTTTTTAATAAGATCTATGGGGGAAAGGAGAATCTAATGGTACCTGTGCAAGAGGGTTTACGGCTTTTACCATTCTTTAAATGGACTTGGGGGGTTATAGATTGATCATTTTTTGTTTTTCCCTGGCATATTTGTCATCCTCCACCCTTTTCATACACTTAATCCTGTGTACCAGTTATTTTACCTCTATTTTAAAAATAGAAGGTTATTGAGTGCAAACTATAGCATTTTGGTCTTTTTACAAGGTCAGTTGTTTTATTAACTTAAACAGGAGATGGGACAAGTAGGTAATGTGTTAGTATATACTGGATATGGAAGTTGTAGGGGAGTGGAGAGGAGATGTTACAAAGTCAATGTCTGGAAAGAGAGTTCTGAAAAGCTATTAAAATGGAAATACTTTTATAAAAGTAAAAGTAAATAGTCTTTTATTTCTCTATAAAGGAGAAAAAAATCTTTGTTCATTCATTCATTCATTCATTCATTCATTCATTTCTTTGTTTCATTGACAAAAATATAATTTTTCTTACTTTCATTCAGAGAAAAAAAAGAGATAGCTTTTTCTCCTTAATCTATTCTTTTTCAAATTTTCTTTTCTTTTCTTTCTTTTTTGGAAATATTTCATCATTTTGAGGATCAGCCCTAGAAAGAGTGGTATTATTTTTTACAGTTACTTATTTCATATTTCTTTATTTATTTCATCATTTTGAGGATCAATCCTAAAAAAGGCAGGTATTATTTTTTGTTACTTATTTCATTTTTCTTTCTTTTTTCTTTCTTTCTTTCTTTCTTTCTTTCTTTTCAAAGAAAGATATATTTTTTCTCCTCCTTTTTGTACGTGTTTGTGTAGTTTGTTTTTATGTCTTTGACATTTAAATGGGTTAGTCTAAATAACTTAAAACAAATACCTTTATTTTTTCTCCTTTTTAATTTCTATAGAAATGTTGATATTTTAAATAATTTATAGGGTTCATATATTCTACTGAAAAGTACACAAAAATAAACATTAATTTCATTTTAAGCAACACCAAAAGTCTCAGGAAAAAATGTTGTAACAATTGGTCTTTTGGCAGTTAGAATATTCTATTTTCAATCTAAGGGGTCAAAGGGTGTCATGATTATACTAACTAAATAACTAACAGTGTATCATAGAGAATTATAATAAAGATAAATCAAATTATATTATAAAATATACTTACTAGATCAGTTATCATAATATCAAAGCTATATTATCAAAATTCTAAAAAGCTACAAAGGAATTATTCTTATTTCAATCAAATTTTTCAAAATGAAAATAAAGTAAAAAAAAATTATCATTAATGATAGATAATTTTATTTAAATTCTATCTGGTTCCAAAATGTTTACTTTAGATGAAATTCCCACATGTTTGATTAAAAAATGACAGATACTTGGTTCCTTTTTTTCTTTATTTTTCCAAATTCCTGACAAGTGACTTTGATACATAAATATAAATATTTTAAATGAAATTTTGAATTTGGAAATGAAATGGTTTTCTGCTTGAAACAAATCAATAAAAATTCATTCTGTTTTTTTTTGTGTGTGTGTGTTTTATTTTTAATGTTTTAAATTAACAAGTTAAGTAGTCAATTTAGAGATACCCTACAAATGGAATGTGAATGATTAGCCTTCATTAATCTTAAAGAAAAGGCAATTTATGATTTAAACAGTTTAATGATTTTCCATTGTGGTATTTTTAAATAATTTACATTGATGTCAAAAGTTGTTAAAGTGAAAATTAGTTCTTGTTAACACAATTATTTTATTTTGGCAGTCAAATAAATTTGGAATTCTTATTTACTTGATTAAAGAATTCTGCTTTCATAGCAATGACCTCTTGATCGTGATTTAATTAATATCAAACAATTAAACGATTAATGTTGATTAAAATGCTATCTGAAGTCTTGATTAGCTAAAACAACGTAATTGGAAATATTCAAAATATTTCTTATTATATGGTGTCCATAAAGTCCATGTGCACTTTAAAAAAAATTATAACTTTATTTGTAGTTGGGATAAAAATAATATGTAAGAAAGATTAGAAATAATTAAATCAAAATATGTAAATGAAACTTTATAAAAACTTTTAGAGATTATTTCTATAGTAAATACAAATAAAGTTAAAAAATGTTAAGTGCACACAGACTTTATGGACACTTTGTACTTCTAAAATCTAAATAAATTATCATTTGTGGTACTATTTATTAGGAGTGTTACCAGAAAACGTATTAGAAGTAATAGTGCTTTTCTTCAAAAGTAATATATGCAATTGTTAACCATCCTGATTATCAAGAAGTGAAGAAATGGTAATGCCTAGATTCCGAATAGGGCACACCTGTGTACCAATCTGCATACCATGCCAGGAATCCTACACAATGCACCATATACTGACAAGCTGCATAGACTTTGAACGTATTCGCCTTAAACATTATTAAGAAAATAATCTAAGACATTCACAAGTTTAACCCAAAAAATATTCCCAGATTCCTAAGAGAAACAAAAATATTAGGTTGTCCCAAAAGTTCATAAACAATTGAAAAAAGTTGAAAGTTTAAATATTTGCCAAGTAATAACAAAAACAACAAAAATTATTCCTCAAAATAAAGACCATCTTTTCCCAGACTTTCTATCATCGATCTGCAAGCTTTTGGTTCTGACGAAAGTACGCTTCAGTCGGCTTTGAATCAAAGAATTTTTGACATGCTTCTCCCCAAGTGTTTACAAACTTTAGGGACAACTTAATATACAAATTGATATAGTTGAAAAGTTCTTCTGAATCATAACATTTAACTGCAACCTATCAGACTACAAAAACTTATGTTTTGGTATTAAATAACCCATAAATGGTTGGCTTGCCATAAAACAAATCAATCAATCAAATGTAAGGTAGACTCCCTCTTTTGCCATGTGCTCACTTGGCATTCTAGAATAAACCAATCTCCTCACTAAAAATTTCTTGATGAATGTGTTCTCTCAAAGGATAGTTACTATATGTACGGTCAAAGCACATTAGTACTTAGATGGGTGACCACTAAAGAATACTAAACAAATAGTCCCATTGGTGGCTCTTAGTACCCAGGACTTTGAGTTCACACACATGCTTCTTTCCTCCCTTGCTGCTCATCCCTATACTCCCATCCCCACACACCGACAGGATGAGCTGCATAGCTTAGCAGCAAGTATGCTCTTGAGATAGAGTTATCTTCTTGAGTGAGGACCGAATGTCTTAGAATTCCCTAAAATGGGAAAGTAATGAGCACGTAAAACTGGCCTTGAGCCTAACTTGGTTTGCCAAATATATATATATCCTCTATCAACAACAAGAGGACTGATTTAATCCCAAATGGGTGAAGAAAAGACCCCCTGGTAGTCTTTATTTTTATTATATGTTAACCCTCTTAAGAATAAAATCCAAAAATGACTGCTTGCCATTAAACCAAGTCAGTGAACTTTTTAAATCAGTACATAAGTAGTTATGATATGGAAAATGAATAGTTGACAATTTAACATGGGAGATGAAGAAAAGGTTGCTTTAAGTATCTGAGGCCTCTAGAAACCTGGATAAAGCTTTTTGTTACCTGTGATTCAACCAAACTTTGGCATTTTATCTTTCTTTAATGGTGGGGGGATGGAGTTCTTCATTTGCATTTGTTACTCATCTAGAATGCTGCTGTGAATCATGACCTTTTCTTGATGAACTTTACATTTGTTAGGCTGCCAATCATACTGTCATTAATATCATAGCTAATATGATCTCCATGACAAATAGCTCTCAGGAGGCATATCTGGTCTACTTGTGAAATTAAGAGTCCAGTTTGAGACTGCTTCTTATTGGGGCCTGGATAATGTTAGATAAACACCTTATAAAATCAGTGGTAGATATCTTATAGCACCCAATTGATTGGTTTCCTTGCATTTCCAAAACAAGGGTATGTAATCATGTTTGATTTCTTGCAACAATTATGATTAACGAAGAAGAAGATGATGAAGTGCAGCAAGGGGAAGGATCTAAAATGGAGAAAAAGGGGAAAAAAATAGAAGTAGAGAATGAACAAAGAACAATGAAGAGAAAGAAAAAGAACAACAATGAACAAAGAATGAAAAACAATGAAGAATAAGAACAGCAACAATGAAGAAGATGAAGAGGAAGAAAATCAAGGAAGAGGAAGAAAAAAAGAACAAAGATGAACAACAACAATGAAGAAGAAGAGGAAGAGGAAGAAAAAAGAATGAAGAAAAAAGAATGAAGAAAAATGAAGAACAACAAAGAAGAGCAGAGTAAATGGAGTAGAATAAAAAGAGAATGAAGAAATAGAAGAAAAGAAAAAATAGAAGTAGAAGAAAGAGGACAAGAAAAGGAAGGAAAGAAAAAGAAGAAAAGAAGAGAAGAAGAAGTGGAAGAGGTGAAGAAGAAGATAGGGAATAGGAAGAAGAAGATAGGGGAGAGGGAGGAGAACAATAGGAAGAGGAAGAAGAAGAACAACAAGAAAAGCTGGGGGGTTAGATGAAGAACAAGAAGAGGAAGAAGAAAAAGAAGAAGGTGGGGAAGAAGAAGAAGAAGAAGAAGGGAAAGAAGATGTGAAGAGGAGGAGTAGGAAGAAGAAGAAGAAAAAAGAAGAAGAAGGGGAAT
>JAYKTE010433995.1:0-10395 GCA_036873565.1 Xipholeptos notoides
GGGTAAAATAGTGTAAATTGTGTCATTAAAAAAACTGTGTGTACAAAAACTAACGTTTACCAAAAATAATTGTTCTCAGCATTAAATTACCTAAAATGGTTGATATGCCGTAAAACACACACAAAAAAATAAAGACAATTACATTATTCAACTACATTATCTTTTAATAAAATCATTTTTGCTTGGGTGCCATGCCTCCAGGCAAAACCTTCCCTTTCAATATAAATGGGTAGATTTAATTTTATGTACTAAAGGTGCCCCAGAAGGGAAAAGATGAAGGGAGAGAGACTGGTCATTTTTAAATCCTGTAGTTAGGCAATTTCCTATACTAGCCCAGAAAACGGACCTTGTACATAACTTGTTTTTGTGCTTGACCGATAAATAACAATTTTGTAACAAGGATGAATTGAGAAATTTCATCATTGATTGTAAGTCAGTTTTTGCAGATATTCAAATGGTATCCATTAAGCTTGACTGGTTTCTATGAAAGATTATTATTGTTCGTGTTCACCTCAGAAATCCTACTTTTTTTTTTCAGAGACCATTCACTCTTTTTCTACAATAAAATATGCACTATTGTTATGAAATGTTTCAGCTCAGTTATAAAGTATAATGACTTCTATATAATTAATGAGTTCTGTTCATATGATGAGTTATGGTTAAAATGTATCGGTAAAGGTTATCATAAATTTTGAATATTTTTCTGTAAATATCAATAAACTCATAGTCATTTATGCAGTGAAGGTGGAGTAGTGATAGAAGCTTGGACTCTGGAATCATATTATATGAGTTCAAATCCCAGTCAAAACCATTACATTCACTTTAATCAGCTATGGGAAAATAAGGCTTGTTAACACAAAAGAGTAATCCATCTTGCTATAAGGAAAACACTGATGCCAAAAACCTGGGTAGATGAGGCCGGCAACTATATGAGAGTAACTGATCCAGTTGAAGGACAACACTGATTTCAAAACTTGGGTAGATGAGGCCTATCAACTGAAGAAATCAAGGCTGTCAACTCAAGAAGAGTAACTCATCTAAGGGAAAAACAACACTGATTCCCAAAAGTCCAGGAATGTAATGGTCACATAAAACTTGTCTTGTGTCTTACTTGGTTTGGGGCTCAACCAAGTATACATCATATCAATAATGTCATTAGATATGGTAATAATTGTTTTTAGAAGTGTCCTGTGGTTTAAAATTGATTTGACATAGAAGCATTATAATATGCAGCTGATAAAAATCCATAAGTTTAAAATATTGATATACATAAATAAAAAAATAGGTTTTAAAATATTGCAGTTTAGCAGAAGTATCATTATCAAAATTGTTATGTACAGTTTTTTGATCTCTGGAATTGATAGTCATTTTGAAATCAATTTTATCTTTAAATATTTCATTTTTTTAATTTCAAACTAAATTGTATGTATTGATTAACAAAACAAATTATTTATAATAATTATTCTACTCAGTTATCAAAGAATTGTGTGTATATGATTCAGTTTTAATCATTAAAGACAGACAATGAAATGAAATTATATACAGCACTAATGGCTCAAATGGTAGAGCATCAGAATTTTAAGATAAAAATAATGAAGGCAATCTGATTCCCAATGCAGGCTATACATTTTTTACCTTTAATCTTCAGAGTCTGACATGATAAATATGTATAAATAAGTTTGTTTGTGTTTTATGGCATATTAACCATTTTAGGTCATTTAATGCTGAGAACAATCATTTTTGGTAAACATTAATTTTTGTCCAAACTTAGTTTTTTAATAACACAATATCCACTATTTAACCCATAGCTGGAGGGAATGTGGGGATTCCTACCTTTCCCAAGAGTATTAGTCCAAATATGAACGTAAATGGAATGACTGGGATTCGAATTCATGTAGTACGATTCCGAAGCCCAACTGCCTATCCACTAGGTCAATTCAACTTCCCCTATATAAATAAGTAAACACATAAAGGTTTTCATCATATTGTATTGATTGGTCAAATTGATCCTTAAATCTTTATTAATAAATCGAATTATGAATGACTAGTCATTCAATCTAGAATCATCAAACTGGTGTTGTGTGTATCTTGTTAATTCAGTACTATCTTTCTTTGAACTGAATCTGTTATTTGGCATAGCCTGGGTTAATCAATAACAAACGATAAAAGTTACAAAAGTTTTATCCATTTATAAAATAACAATATAATAATATAAAAAAATATAAAATTCTTTTATTTGTTATGTGGACTATAGTTATCACCTTTGTATTTGTTAAATTTATTGTTTTTTGAAATCCTTGAGATTATGTTTGATAATTTGTGTATTTGTTATGCATACTATAGTCTTTATCTTAGTATTTGTTTAATTTATTGTTTTCTGAATCCTTGAGATGAGGCATGATAATTTGTATATTTATTATGAAGAATATAGTCCTCATCTTTTTATTTGTTGAATTGGGTGACTCATCTAGGTAAGGGAGACTGTGATATGAAACCTGTACTCCATTTGGCCAATTAGTCATGTTGATTTGCTTGTCACTGGTTAAAGACCGAATGGAAAGAGAGCATGTTATATATGTTGTACAAGCATATAATACACTAAATTATCTGTACAGACAACACTTACATTTTGGACATCAAGTTTGCCTTCTTCTGTTAAGAAGTGTCACTCACCATATATAAATTAAAAAATGATAAAATAATAGTAATATATTATAATATTTATCATAAAACTGGACTATTGGTTACACACTAGTAGATGCCTACATATGTGCTAGTGTATATACATATATCTATACAAAAAACATAAGATTTCTGTAGTGAAAAGAAGAAAAGAATGCACTAGAGTCAATAGCATTGTCTTTTTTTTAGACAAAACAAAACAAAGAAAGTTCTTTCTCTCTCGTTCTCATCACAATTTTGTTGACAGCTAAAGTATGATTGCCTGCTATCATCCCCTCTTGTGTTTTGAGCATTGTATTTACAGATTACCCGTATTTTTCGACATATTTGAGTTAGTATATCAATTTTTGCAGACTAGGTATGATATATCTACTTGGTCGAGCACAAACCCAAGTTAGGCATAAGGCCAGTTTCATGTGCTCATTTTATCCCTGGGCTTTTGTAACCAGTGTTGCTCTTCACCTAGATGAGTTACTTTCATTGAGTTGACAGGTCTCATCTGGGTTTTTGGAATCTGTGTTATCCTTACACCTAGATGAGTTACTTTCCCGAGTTAATGAGCCTCATCTGTCCAAGACAGCTGAAAGTGAATGTAATGGTTTTGACTGGGGTTTGAAATCATGTAATTGTTTATCACTGCTTTACCGTGACTAGGTAGGAATGTTGAGTCTTCGAAATGTATTTTGTCTTTGAAATGTACTGTCTTATAGTAGGATTAAAACATCCATCTTCAGACAATGTTCTCCTGGAACCAAAGAAACTAAATGCCTCTATCTGCTGTGCCATGGGCCCTGAGGGCTGATTACAATTGGGTTTTTTGATCTTATAAATCTGCCTTTTTTATATTATCATATTGTCCGCAAAAATCGATATACAGATTATCAGGCCTTATCTCAAAGGATTCAAAAGAATAGATCAGGACTGAGTTAACTGGATGAGCACAGTTTCCCTAGAAATATATATTCAGTTTTCGAATTGATTGATTAATTCTACCTTTTTTAAAAAAAAGTAAGGAACGTGGGTTGAATAATTGTTGTGAAATTTAACAATGAAAAAAAAATCTATAGTTATTTAGATTCACTGCAACTGACTGTCTTTTGTGTGAGTGTTGACAGAGCATTGATTCAATTCATAGATAAATGTCTATATTCTCTTCTGTTGTCCTAACATGTCTTCATTCAAATACACACAAACAAATACAGTTTTATACTTGATTGAGTATTTCTTTTGTACTAGGTGTGACATGAAAGTTTAAAGAGTTTGAGAGTGTGCCACTATGTAAAAAAGTTTGGGAACCACTAGTATAATTACCTAAGTCATACTAGACAACATATATCACTTATCTATTTGGACCTGGTATGGAGGTTGTAACCTTGAAACATTGTAAATATTGTATATAGAACAGCATCAAACTTGTCTTTTAAATCTTAGATATATTCTATATATTACAATTGATAATTCTTTCTAGAGTGTGTTATGGTGAATTTATTAATAATGAACTCTTACTCTGAATAAATATCATTCTTGATAGAGACTGGAGAGATAGTGTTATGGTGGACTTACTAACCCATCCAATAATGAATTCTTTCTCTATATAAATATGAGTTCAGATGTGATTAGGATAGAATCTTGACTTGACAGTTCTACATAGGGTTAATACTCCTACTACAACATGTGTTCCTAATAATACAATGGCTCATCCAACTTCCTCCTGATATATATCTGGTATCGATAAATTTCCCCTCCAACTTATCCACAACAGAGTGGTAGTTCAAAGAATACTTTTAGGTAGTGGTTTTCAACTTTTTTAGGCCATGGACCACCAGTTCATATAAAAGAATATTGTGGACCATACACAATAAGCATTTTGGCTTGAAATATTTTTCTTCCAAACATAATTTCGAAAGTTTATATGAAATAATATATTTTAATTTGAAAATATATAAAAATATATTATTAATAAGTTGAACTTGGCAAAAATAATGTTTAAATGTAAATCACAATAAATCACATTAATAAAGAACCATGGGTCATAAACAGCATTAACTATAAAACACATAAAGAGGGCAGCTGTCTATCAAGGAATGATAGAACTCAATAAATTATGTGCACTTATTTCAATTTTATTTCTATTGGAAGTCCTGTGAACCATCTAGAAAATTATTATAGACCACTAGTGGTCAAAGGAACACCAGTTAAGAATCACTGCCTTAAGGAGTAAGGTTTAAAAAGAATCTATTTTGAAAACCTGCATAGCCTTTCTCATTTTTGGAATAACCATTTTTTTTGAAATTATGCTAATAGAATATTTTCATAGTGAGAAAATTCAAATCTCAAATCTTTCCAGACTTTAGACTAAAAGTTAGGATGACAGCTGGATAACATATTGATTGTGTTCATAGCTTCTTTGTGTAACAAGAAAGCTGGAGGCAGAACTGCAGATCTAGTAACTGGTTGGAAATAATCAATTTACACAAACGTTTTTCCTTTACACAAAATAAAAAATAAATAAATAAAATAAATGAAAAAAAATGAAGAAGGAAAGCCAACAAGTGTTTATATTACTTTTTTCATTCATTCATTTTTTTCTTCTTTCATTTAACTTTTTTTTTTATTGAGAAATTAACGAGTACTTTCATGCGGGATATTTTGCAACTGCATTAACTTCATTACAAATATATAATAGGGAATGAGGAATAACCTGACCTATATTTAATAAATTCCTGCAGTATAATCGTCTATTGCTTTCTAATACAAAATATACTCAAACAGAAATAGATCCTGATGTAGAATCAAATTTAGATGACTAGATAGAGATTCAATGAGATTAAGCTATAACCAGTTTCTCAGAAATGGTTTATAATATGGAATATACTCAAACAGAAATACACTCATAGATCCTGATGTAGATTTAAATTTAGATGGGGAAGTCAATATGGCCCAATGGATAGGCAGTTGGACTTCGGAATCGTAGTACGCGAGTTTGAATCCCAGTCGTTCCGTTTACGTTCATATTCGGACTAATAACCTTGCGAAAGGCATGAATCCCCACTTTCACTCCAGCTATGGGTTAAATAGTGCATACTGTGTTTATTCAATAAAACTAAGTGTGGACAAAAAAAAAAACGTTTATCAAAAATGATTGTTCTCGGCATTAAATGACCTAAAAAGGTTGATATGCCTTTAAACACAAAAAAACAAAACAATAAATCTAGATAACTAGATAAAAAACTGACTGAATTTCTAACAGGATTTGGGCATGTTTGTTGGGTCTTTCAACAATAGAAATACATTTTTCTTTCTCTCTTTCTCTTCTTCCAATCATGACAAGGGTTAAATACCCTTTTCCATAGCTCCCCAGGGGAGTAATAGATTAGCTTAGTTGTTGGGGTCAGTTAAGTGAAATTGTGAAATTTTATAAATTTGTTAGCTAGAAGATTTACTACAATGTTTTGAGTTTGTACATATCCATTTTGAAATGGTCTTTGGATACGTAGTACACGAGTTCAAATCCCAGTGAAAACCATTGCATACACTTTCAGCTGTCTCGGGCAGATAAGGCTCGTTAACTAGGGACAGTAACTCATCTAGGTGAAGGGTAACACTGATTACAAAAGTCCAGGGAATAGCACATAAAAACATGGCCTTGTGCCAAACTTGTGTTGGTGCTCGACCAAGTAAATATCATATCCCATTTTGAAATGCATGCCAAGCCTCACAGACAGTAACAGATGATGATCTTCAAACTTGCAAATGATGCAGATAGACCAAGCCATCGTCCAACCAGGAGATGGATCTCTGAAATAGTACATATGGTATGTACACACCCACTGGCATAGTATCATAGGATATTTTTTCTCTGGGTTTTTCGTACCTTTACCCTAGGTTTAACAACTTACAAGGACTTTGACAGTACTTGGTTATTTCCAGAAATCTAGATTCTTGAATTTTTATTTGACTTTTTCTTTTATGCGAACATTGATTTAAAGTTGAACCCTTTCGGTCATCTTACAAGGAAGTTGATTTTGGCCATTGGATAGGCAGTCGGACTTCGGAATCGTAATACATAAGTTTGAATCCCAGTCATTCCCTTTGCATTCATATTATGACTAATACCCTTGGAAAAGGTATTAAACCCCACATTCCCTCCAACTATGGCTGGAAAAAACTGCATATTGTGTTATTCAAAATACTAGTGTTCTCAGCATTAAATGACCTAAAATGGTTGATATGCCATAAAACACAGAAAAACAAACAAACAAACAGTCATCTAACAAAATAGCTTTAAATCTGAAGGAACTTGTAAAACAGCTCTAAATTGGACAGGACGTGAACTTGTGGTTAAATTTGACAATTTTTAAATTCAGATTTCCATCAATTTATTTCTAATAAGAATTTTTGAAACATTCAAGTGACTTGTTGATATTTTTTAATTACTGACATATAATACCTTTATCTGTTGATCATATTTCTAGGTGTTGGCTCTGTTTGTGCTGAGACATTCTGATAGTTAATCAATACATTTTATGGTTGACCACGCATGTGTGACCATTGTCGATATCATATCGAAGGATAATATCTTAATGATTACAATTGTGTGAAAATTGACCAGTTAAAAAAAAAACAGACCCAGATGTGTCCATATTGATCACATGCAAAAGATCTATATATAAATACATACATAAACATTGAAATATATATGTTCTTTGATTTTAGTGATAGTCATCGGTCCATCGAGCCATCGGTCAATTGGACCATACACTCTAATACATGCATTCTGACTTGGGTCACTCCACTTTGGCTGTACATCATAATGTGTGTCTAATGGCTGTAGCTGACTTCCAGACATAGTTAAGCCAATATGCACAGATCAGCTGCTGCACAGTCTCTACATGTGGCACAACTGTAAAAAGTGGGAGCCCATTGAATTTTCTGCCCAAAAACACATAACACTTTCAATCCATGCCTGGTGTCAGTTTTCTGATTTGAAAATGACCACTTCCTAGACTGCAACTGTTGAACATAAATTTGTACATTAACTATTTGGACCGTTGTCCTCATCTATATAATTTTTACCATCACAATGTCTTTGCTGATTAACCCTTTTTCAGGTGATCAGTATTTCTTATTCCTAAGAACCAAACAGGGTAAATCAATTGAAACATTGTAAAAGTAACAATAACAAAGATGAAGACAATAATCTGGATAATAGATATACAAATTATCAAACCTCATCTCAAAGATTGTGACGATAACAATGATAATGATGAGGACAGCAGTCCAAATAATAGATGTACAAATTATTAAGTGCCATCTCAAAGATTCTGTAAAACATTAAACATCATTAGTCTACGATTCCCAATTGTATTGACTAATAAGACCCTTAAATGTTGAAATTGTATAAAATTAATTTATTACTTATCAGTTGAATAAAATTCCCTGATTAGTTTAAATTATTGTTTCCTAAGGTCGGTGGTACTGTTCTCACAAGATTTGTTTTGTTTGTTTGTGTTTTACGGCACATCAACCATTTTAGGTCATTTAATGCAGAGAACAATCATTTTTGGTAAACATTAGTTTTTGTACACACATGGTTTTTTAATGACACAAATTACACTATTCGACCCATAGATGGAGGGAATGTGGGGGTTCATACCCGTTCTCACAAGAGACTGCCTTGATATCAACAGTAACACAAAAATAAGTTTACCTAAGTGTGGTATATATAGGTTGAATGCGGGACCAAGTTAGGCACAAGGCAGTTTAATGTGCACATGTGGTAGATTTTCTTGCCACAGGGTTTAGAAATTGCCAGTCAGGATTCCTCTTTGAGACACCTCAGGCACTAGGCAATAAATCCAACCCCTCCCCTTTAAAATCAAGTGTGGTGGGGTTGCATTGAGGGATGGCCTTCTAAGAGAGAGCCAGTGGATCTTAACTTTTTAAAATCAATCTGGCAGCCAAGAGTACCAGTTAACTCAAGTATTGTACTCAGGAGATCTTGGCATCTTTGTGATTAACTCTACTTAACAAAGCCAATTTTGGGAAGGAAAAAATTACTGCAAATTTCACTTAACTAATCTTGTGATTATTTCACATGCACATAGTTCTATCTCTTTATTATAACTATATATAGCTTTTCTTTTTATACTTAAAATCTATCACTAGGTTTAAAAATTTAGCTTTTAAACGATTTAGCCATTTTTAATCAAATTCTCAGTTTGAAAGCTGCCAATTTTTAGCACTTAAAATATTAAATATTATCTGAAAACTGACCATTTTTAGCACTTAAAATATTAAATATTATTTGAGAGCTGTCCATTTTTAATGCATAAAATCTGTCACTAGGTTGAAAAATCTAGCCCTTTAAGGAACTTTCCCTTTAGCGATTTTCATTCAAATCCTCAGTTTAAAAGCTGACCTTTTTAAATTATATTTCTCTAAACTGTCCTTTTAGGTTTCAACTAATTACATTCAAGCTGTTTTGGCATATTACTATCCATATGCTAAACTATTGATCCACACCACTGAAGGTGATGTTCAATAATGACAGAATCAATAATGGATTAGTCTTTTTCTGTGCAAAACATCAGTGTCTGGTGTAAATGCTCTTCCTTAGACGTTTAACAATAGGAACAGATATTAAATGAAAATAGTCTAATTGTGTCTTAGGTGAATTGTCCATCTTTCACATTTATACAAAATAACATTTATTTTAATTGTTAAATATTTTGCATTAAGTACAGAAGTTTGTTTTACTACAAAAATATTTTTTCTTAATAAATCATAAATAGCCTAACCTAATAAAATAAAATAGATTTACTTAATAAATCTTAATTACCTTAAGATAATAAAAAAAATGTCTTATCTTAAAAAAAAAACCTAAAAATAATTTTACTTAATAAATAAAATAACTTCAGTTAATAAAGCTTAAGACCTTCTTGTAACAGAAAAAATATCTTTACTTAAAAAAATAATCTAACTTAATAAAATGAAATAACTTCTCTTAAAAAAAATTGATAATATAATTTGATAAAATGAAATATCTTTACTTAATAAAACTTAAATTTCTTAATTTAATGAATAAAATATCTTTACTTAATATGGCATAAATAATTTAACAAAGAAAATAAAAGATAATTTTGGTTAAATAAAACTAATATTCTAATTTAATATAATGAAATATCTTTACTTAAAAAATTAAATAATTTAACTCAATAAATAAAATAACTTTAAAACTTTGTTTTATAAATAAAAAAACCCGAATTAATGAACTTTTTGATATGAAATGAATTTATTTTAATGTTCTAAACATATTGTAAAAGTTGTTAGTGACCCCAGTAAAGATGATATATTGAAACATGTTTATAATAGCATAGCAGTAGTGAGTGAGTCGATAAATTTCAAATACCAGTCAATTATCATACACACACATAAATATATCTCTAAGGAGTGAAGCGAATTAAACATATATATATATATATATATATGTAGAAAGTAGAAGGTAATACCAAACTTTAGGAGGTTTGTCCGTTGGTTACTGTCAGTTTCACGCTTGCACGACCGTCAGACCAATGTATATATATGTGTGTGCGTGTGTGTGTGTGTGTGTATATATATATATATATATATATATACATTATGTTTAGTTTTCTTTAGTTGGATTTAATATCATTTTCTTTCGAGATTTTAAAGATGTTGCAAAAAAGTGTG
>JAYKTE010434106.1:0-10393 GCA_036873565.1 Xipholeptos notoides
TTTAATAACACAGTATGCACTATTTAACCCATAGCTGGAGGGAAAGTGGCGATTCATACCGTTTCCCAAGGGTATTACTCTGAATATGAACGCAAACGGAAGGACTGGGATTCGAACTCGCGTATTACGATTCCGAAGTCGGACTGCCTACCCATTGGTCCAAATCGACTTGCCCCATTCCAAAAGTAATGCTTCCTATCTTTTTTATTCCACCCATATGGATCAGAGGGGATTGTAAATTGCATTGTTATAATAACTGAACTTATGCATTCATCACCTGAAAATTCAATCTCTCTGTTGCTGATATTGATTATGTGCGACTAAGAAAGCAACCTGTCATGGATGTGTGTCAGAAACAGAGATGCAAAATTGAATTCCTCCATGGAGAAGCAATTGAACTGATAAACTGGTGCCTGTTGAACATTTAAGAAGCCGATGCAGTTGGTCGATTTCAGGGTGGAGACAAAGATGTGAGTGACAAAGTGCACTGCAGAAGCGTAAATGGACTGCATCATTCATTGCTAACAAAAGTGCATTGAGAATGGTGGTGACTATCTAGAAAAATAAATTTTGGGGCACAAAATGTCTCTTGTTTTAATGTTACCACTTTCGTCATCTTAGTTTTTCAACTTTAAAAAAAAATTTAAAAATTTAATTACTTTTGGAACAAACATCAGATCCTATACATATTCTTTTATTCTGTTTAACGTTTCTACACACACACACATACATACATATATATATGTACAAAAATTATATAGAATTAAGAATGTGTTTGTATATAAACATGGATGTGTGTGAGTTTGTAAGTGCTGTACTGCATAGCCATATAAACAGCACTTACAAATGTTTGATTCACAAAGGTGCACCAGGTCCACAAAGTCAACATATATGTGGAAAATTGTGACTATCTTTTGCTGGTTTGAAAAGTCATTTGCATAAATGTGCGAAACCTATTTTGCACCCCAATAATGTCACTGTAAACAAAACTGATCAGGTGTGCCAATTCTGTAGCAATATTCAGTGCAATTTGGCTGGCCTGAAGAATCATCTGTGAATACATACAATTTGAGGGGAGAGTAAGGAGAAGAGAGAGAGAAGACGTGAAACAAAGGTGGTTGCACTTAAAACCGAAAAAAAACAGTCATAATGTGGGGGAGTATGAAATAAGGAAGTTTCTACACTAGATGTGGCGTTGTGTGATGTTGGTCGGTTGATGTAAATGAAACAGATATGAAAGTAAAAAGACATTGGTGAATAGATAACAAAAGCCTGTTTTAACCTCTTCACCAGAAATAACAATTTAATTCAGCTTTTCTGAAACCAATAGCGAAATATCTTGTCAAAAAAATTTTTTTTCAAATAGTGTTGAAAGAGGAGTTCCCTCACTCTTTCTTAACCAGTGTTAATAATACCAAAAATAAACATAAAAAATTTGACAAGAAAAGAAACTGTTAAAAGATGAGATCTCTAGCCCTTTCTTAATTAACATTAATACTATACGATAAACATATACAAAAAAAATACAACTAGAAACAAAATATTTTTAACAGAAAACCTGCTAGTTATTAAGGGGTTAATAATTGCAGTCCTATTTAAAGACAAGAACCTAAATCTATGCCTTTAACTGACTTTTTTACAATTTTTTCCAATTAGATACTTGAGACTTGATGCCAATTGCTCTCAGAGCAGATGCAGTTTCACAGATCGGGAAGCATGAAGTAGCATGTAACAAATTAATTTACAAGAATCCTTCCAACAGTTATGCCTCAAATGGATCAGTGGGGATTGCAAATCACATGGTTAATATGACTAAATATATGCATTCACGGCCTGAAAATTTCATCTCTCTGTTGCAGATATTGATGTGAAACCCTAAGAAAGCAACCCCTGTCATAGATATGCATCAGAAGCAGAATTCCTCCATGCAGAAACACTTGAACCAATCAACATTCATCAGCACCTGTTGAATGCTTACAAAGCCGATGAAGTTAAGAGATATATTTGATAAATTCAGAGTAGCGACAGGTGTGAATGACAAAGCACACTCTGGATACTTTCTATTTAATTTCTTGTTATATTACAATTTGGTTTATATTATCTTTTTTAAAAAATGAAGTTCTGTTGCATGCAGGTAAGACAGTAGTTTCCAACATTGTTTGTCCTGTTCCCCTTTTCCAGTCACTTATTTCCCTGTGGACCCCTACAATAGAATAAGTTAAACCAGTGAAAATATATTTTCTGTAAAATATATATTCTTGTAAATATTAAGCTGCAAACTTACTTATATAACATTTCATTCAGCCCTCTTTTATCCAAGTTAAACCAGCAAATATAAATGGTTTTTCTGTAAAATATATATTCTTGGAAAATGCCATGTGTTATCATATTAATTAAGCTGCAAACTAACTTATATTAAACCATAAATCATTTCATTCGGCCCTCTTTTTTGCAAGTAAAAAAGGTAGTTAAAATGTCATGTTAAGTTGAAGGTATTGTGCATAAAAACTATCTTTATAAAATTTTATTTATTTTTGGGCTTATAAGTGAATGTATAAATAAACAAAACATAAAATAAATGAAACTTGTATGAACACAATAAAGCATCTTACAAGTAGAAGGAAGTAAGTTTGAAACTCGAGATAAAATTATAACGTAAGCATCACGCACATTATGAGTAAATTCCAGTATGAATTTTAATAAGTAGAATCTTTTTGACCACTTGAAAATTTTCCATGGAGGCATAGTTGGTAACCATAGATTTAAGAGAAAATGGCATAAGAAATTCAGCTGTCAAAAAAATGCTAACCTAGAAATATTCAGTCATCAGCAAAAAAAAAAAGAAATCTAAGAAGAGTATTGTTTTTCAGCATAGTCTTGTTCCAGATAGATTCAGAAATTTATTAAAAGTAGATTTACACTACTATAATGAGATTAATATATATACTAAATCTCTTATGATGATGATGCAGAATTCTACTGAAAGTGAAAGGAAGAATATGTTTATGAACCAATCTTTGCACTAGATTAAACGAGATAATCTTGTGCATATTAAAGGAACTTTTTCTGGGTTCTTTCAAACCAAACTTGTTTAAATGAAGGCTTTCTGATTCAAAATACTTAGATACATAGGCTTGTATACATAGACAGGAATAAAGATATGAATATGCATAGATAGCTAGATAAATAGGTAGAGAGACATGAGGATCAAAGGATAACTAGAGAGATATGAGGATAGAAGGATATCTAGAGAGATATGAAGATAGATGGATAGCAAAAAATAGCTAGATATGAAGATAGATATGAAAATTTGTAGAAAAATCGTTTTTTTTTTAAACATTTATAAAGAAACCTTTATTTTGCTGTGAGTTTTATCATCATTGATTAATTAATATTGAATCATTTTAAGTTGAAATTAAGGTTCTAAACTGGACAGTGTTGATAATTGTGACTTTTTTCTAATGTAAATTTTGTAGCTTGTACAAATTTCAAATCTCACAATTTTCATTCGAGACCTGTTTTTATGCACAATCATGAATAATATTCATGAAACTAACCTTATCAATTAGAATGTTTCCAGGATGAGATATAAAAACGGCACAGCCACCATCAAGCACTGACTTGAATAGTATTTTAAAATTTCTTACAAGATGTGATTAATTTTAGCCATTTTGACTAATTTGCAAGCAATGAGGCTAACAATATTTTCTGGAAATTATGTACCAGTCTTGTTAATTTTTAGTGATGATGCAGATGCATAAAAACAAATGCCAACCAAACATGTTAAAAATGAAAAGTTCCTGAAAGATTAGGGCTTCTTTAGTATAATTATTTCAATATAAAAAAAACAAGTGAGTGCGGTACTACAACTTCACAATGTTGGGTTGGACGATAGTTTCATGATTACCACATGTTCCCAACTGGTTGTTCTCGGATTCCTTCTGCACACACGTTGCTTAAGATCCATGAAAGGAGGAATGGATACAGTCCAGTTGATGAAGGGAAGTGATGCAGATGCATGAAAAGAAGTGCCAATCAAACATGTTAAAAATTAAAAGTCCCTGAAAGTCTCAGGATTCTTTATTTCTCCAAAATTTTAACATTAAGTTCAGTGTATATCTGTAGTTGGGCAGTGAGCAGTGAGGTTGGAGTGGAAAAAGCTCGGTCTCTGGAATCGTATTACACGAGTTCAAATCCAAGTCAAAACCATTACATTTACTATCAGCTGCCTCGGGCAGATGAGGCTCGTTAACTCGGGAGAGTAACTCATCTAGGTGAAGGGCAACACTGATTACAAAAGCCCTAGGATATGAGCACATAAAAATGGCCTCTTGTCTAACTTGGGTTGGTGCTCGACCAAGTAAATAGTTGTGTTTCATTGTGGTATAAGTTGACTGAGTGTCTTTCACACTTGCATGTTTTTCCCTTGGTACTTAAATTGTAACCAAAAAATGTATATTTTTTTTAAAGTGGCTAAAAATGGATATTTTTTGTTTTTTATATTGGCTAGTTTTGCCTAAAAGCATATGGCAATCCTGCATATCACTATGATATTTGGGGTAATCTGTAAATAGAACCAATGCTCATAACTTCACAGACGCATATTCAGTCTTCAATCTAAATCGATTATGTTGCAATATTTTTGGTCCAATGAATGTTAGTATGCCTGCAAAGATTCAGGCAATGCAATATTACTGAGGGAGGTACAACATCAACTAATCATTGAACAGGAAGGGTGCAAATAATATTATTTAATTCACCCAAAATACACAAATTATTAGATGCTACCAGATTTCTATACTGAAGACATAACTATTTCATTACAATTGGACTATTATTATTAGTATTATTATTATTATTACCACTGCTACAACAACTGGAACTGCTGCTAAAATATTCACTGAATTTGTTACCATTTGGACTATTTTCCTTTTCTTTTTCTAAAAGGTATTTTTAACTTTAATATATCTTGGAGTTTGGACTACTTTATCTGAAATAAAATGGTCCTACAAACAATAGATTGTTTAAAATTTCTGTATTTTTCAAAAACTATATTCGCATCCATCAAAATATTTTTTTTTTAAATGAATTAGGTTGGTTCATTTATGACTGAAAATGTTGATATCTTGTAAAACATATCAACATTTTCAGTCATTGTTTTGAATTACACAAATTGTACTATTTAATCAATAACTGGAAGGAATGTGGGGATTCATGCTTCCCTAGAGTATTTGCCCGAATGTGTACCTTTACAGAACAACTGGGATTTGAACTCACATATTATGATTCCAAAGTCAGAGTGCTCTAATCCACTGTCCCAACTGGACTTCCCTAATTAAATCTGGAAAAGAAAATTAATTGCACACTTTGTTAATTGTAATTATTAAAAGTAATTACTTGGCCTTTGGAATCATAGCATGCAAGTCGAAGTCTCAGCCAATCCTTTACATCTGCTTTTGAATAATTCCCTTGGGAAAGATATGACTATCCAATTATAAGCTCAAATAGTCCACCCATTAATGTTCTAAAGAATCTGTCAACAACAAAAAAGAAAGACATTTTTAAAAACAGAAGATAAATGTTCCAGTTTCAGGCATTAAATTGCAACAAAGAGTGATATGCCGTTAAAGAAGAACAATTAACCATTACAACCAACTAATATTTACCAACAACCAACTACATGCTTATTTGCCTACGGCGAGACAGACAAGACAACTACTATTTAATGTCTTTTAGAACCAAAAGAAAGCAAAGCAGGCACTATTTTTTTAATCAATCACACCCAACACCACCACCTCCATAACCACACACACACACCACCACTAGCCAATAACCACACTTACACTTCTAGCATTTAAAATCCACCCACTGGCTTTCTTACTAATTTGGCATACATATCTATTGTAAAATAAATTAGTTCTATTAATTTAGATACTTAAAACATTTTTTTCAATAAATTCTAGAGCAGTGAGAGAGCACAGAGCACCACACCACCACCACCACACCACAAGCACAGATTGAAAGATTTAAATTTATTGTCAATATCGCATTATTACGCATTTGTGTCAATGATTTTTAAATAGATTTAAATAATTATTAAAAATACAAATAACTTTATGGTTAAATCTTACGTCATTTTGGGGTTTACTGGTATTTAAACGTACTACTGATACCTTTGTTGCTGTGCCAATTCTAAACCATCTAAAAAAAAGTTTTAGTTTATTGTTTCAAATGGCACTAACTCGATGACGCATAAAAAGGTCTCATTAGATTTTGTTCGTTTGTTGACTTAAAAGAAAGCTTTTATTTAAGTTAAATTCAAGATTTAATTTTAGGAGCATTTTTCAAAAGCTAGCTCTGCTGATAATCTTTTGAAAAGTAGCTTTCTTTCGCTTCAAAATAAAAATCAAGGTTGGGATATTTTTCTCTCTCTTCATTTTACATAGTGAGTGTTGGAGTGTTCCTGTTCGCTCGATTAGCCAACATTACATTACAATAAAAGAAGATAGAAAGAAAGAGAGTGGGAGAAAGAGAAAAGAAAGACATAGATAAATGAAAAATAGGGGGGAAAAGGAAAGAAACCAATAAGAAAGACCAGATTGTTCGTCGTCATGGCTTTTTTTTAACTGACTGGAGTGAATTATACAAAACACACACACATACACACCAGACAGCAGCACAAGAAGCAAAAGCCTTCATTTTTTAAAAAGAAAAAAGAAAAAATAGGAATAGTAACTCAACTCAGAAAAGAATAGAATCGAGAACACAATAGTTTGGACGGCATTCAAATCCTTTTAGAGTCATTTTTTCTGTACACACACCACCACCACCAACCGCCACCCACACCAAGAAGTTGCACCTGTTAGTTAAAGCTGGTAAAATTAAATCAATCTTTGATAATCTATTCAATTTATAACAAAATCTAATGTTATAAGTTTGATTTCTGTTTGTAGAGAAAATAAATAAAGCATTTGATTTCTTCCAAACAATTACACGCACACACAACACACGTAAGGTTAGAAATACTTGGGATTAGTAAGAAGCAAGAATTTAATGAAACAATTAGCAATTGATGACACAAATCTCCGAAGAAATTTTTTTATGCTTTGACCGCTAAATTAACTTAATTCTAAAGCCAAAACTAAACAATTAAACCGTAAGTAATTTGATTTGCATAGGGTGAGTAGAGTAAGGGCTATGGCAATATTCTTTTATTAAAGAATACTCTCTTGTCGCACACCTAACTAAGGCTGTGACAAGAATAATCTTTAATAAAAGCATAGCCCAAAGTCATCACACACAGTGTGAGTATTGGTGACTGATGATGGTGGTAGTAATGGTGGGTGGAGTAGATAGAAGGTAAGTGGGGGTCAGGGTTGAATGGCTCAATTTTTTGGTCACTTAGTTTTAGGTTAATTGCTGGAACAGTTTGGTTTCTCTAAAGGTAAGCAAAAAAAAAAAAAAAGAGCGATAGTTGGGGTTGAAACGGTTTATTTCCCTCCCTATATGGTTCGGTTGGTCGTGGTGGTGTGCGTGTGGTGGTGTGGTTGGTGTGGTGGTACTGGTGCTGGTGGTTGGTGGTCTGGTCCACCCACTTTAAAACAGAATAATTTTTTTTAAATCTTGGATTTTATCCCGTAAACTAAAAATTATGGTTTTGGTTTGAGTTGGAAAAAGAAGAAAAAGAATTAAAAAATTAAATTAAATCTCTAAAAAAATTTGATTTTTGTTGTTTAAAACATAACATTAACACATTAATAATAAAAACAAACTTCAACACCACCACATAAAAAAAAAAAACATGAAAGAAAGCAATGGTATTTTTGAAGTGCAAAAAGGGAAGTTACATTTAAAACAAATAAACTAAACTCACCCACCACAAGTAAGGCAAGTCAAGTCACCTCAACAAACAAACATTTTTTTTACTACTAAATAAAATTTCCTTTATATGACAGTTGGTTGTTGTAATGATACCACTGGCACTACCACTCACTCACACCACTAGTAAAAAAAAAAACAATAATTTTCGTTTTTTGGTATCAGGGGAAAGAATTGAATTGAATTCAGTTGTTTAATTCAATTAAAACACTTTCTAGATTTTGTGTCTATTACTATTAATTATGATGATTATGATAATTACTGTATATTTATTAAGACTAATGTTATTATTATTATTATCATTATTATTTATTCTTAAAAAGAATAACTTACATGATTTGCAGGCTACACGCAACGCTCTTCTTATTACACATAATGGACAGACAGACAGACAGCGAGAGAAAAAGAAGGCTTGTGCTTGCTTCTTAGTTTTTCCTTCCAATAAACTCAAGTTTTTGTTTGCTTTTTTAGTCTTTTAAAATAATTTTCCTGGTCACATGCCGGTATGTTGTAGTGTGTGTGTGTGCTTTTAACGGATAAAAATCAGAATCCAACGATCACAGTTTAGTTGTATATTCCAAGTTTAGGAAATATTGCTACAGAGGAAGACAGAGACTTACACACACCAGCCAGCACAGTCAGTGCTAGACAAGTGCTCTCTGCTCTATATAAATTATTAACATTTTTACTTTAAGCCAAATACAAGGTTCTCCGCCCTTTTTAAAATAAAAATGATCTTGACGTCGACGTAGGTGGAGGGGGCCAGAGGAGGAAAAATGAAAAGAGTAAGAAATGCAATAACAAAAAAACAAGTAAAACCTATGCAATGTGTGTAT
This sequence comes from Xipholeptos notoides, assembly GCA_036873565.1. Lineage (NCBI taxonomy): Eukaryota > Metazoa > Mollusca > Cephalopoda > Idiosepiidae > Xipholeptos > Xipholeptos notoides. The sequence goes on from JAYKTE010434106.1 coordinate 8,715, forward strand.
ATGTGCTTATTTTTTAGTGTGTGGGAAAGGGATTGTGTTCTGTGTATTAGTAACTACGTGCATTCAAAGAAAAGAAACATGATATTGAAGTCAATATAATTTTTTAAATGCTAAACTTAAATTTTCAGTGAGAAAGAAACAACGTTTGGAGTGGAGTGTGACTGGACTGACTACACACATACACTAAATAAATAAAAAACATGTTTAGAATTTATTTCTATTCATTTTGTTTTAAGTTGAAAGAAATAGGAAAATAAATTTTAAGATTAAATGAAATTAATGAATTGGATTCTAATTAAAAACATACTATTGTCCTTTGGGAATTAAAAAGAACTGGCTTTTTCGATATTGATTTGAAATCCTTATTTCTTTATTTTTTTCGAGATTATTTTATATTATTTTTCTAGTAGGCCTTTTTTGGGTTTTCTTCTTGGCTAATTGTAAGATTTTCAATAGCTAGCTGCCCTTCTTGCCCTGCCTTTTACATTAGCTTTTTTTTTTAACAACCCAGAAGCAAAAAGCAGTAGTAGTAAAGACAAAAGCACACAACACAAGAAGCAGTTATTTTGTTTAAAAAAAGAATGAACAAAACCACCAATCGCTAAAATAATCTTAAAGGATTAAGAATTAGATTCCTAATAATAATAAATAACAGTTGCTTCTTCTTCGGTATATATTTTTCTTCTTTTTTTTTTTTACAGTTAAAGTATGGCTGGTTGACATATTTATAATAAATCAACACAAGACTTGAATATACACCGGTGTTAACCAGATACTTGTTCACTATTATTATTTTTAAATAATCAAGACTTCTATTTTCATTCATCATTTTCAATTTAAAAAAAGATTCTTGCTTATTGTTGCTTCTTCTTCATTTATTGCTTCTGTTGATACCTCCATCTTTTTTTAAATAGTCGTCATCTTTGTATTGATATTTTTTAAAGCAAAGAATTTTATTGATTGCAAAGAAAGGGTAAAAAAACATAAAGTTTTATTTTAATTTCTTTTTAAATTTAAAAAGGAGAAAGATCTTCAACAAAATGTATATTTGGTTTTTACAAAGAATTAAGAACGAGGAGAGGAGGTTTTTAAAGAAAGATTCGATTTATGCTTTTTGAAATTAAAAAAGTGTATTGAATACATGAAGGAAGGTGTCAAAATTTAAATATTATTTTTAATAATTCATTTTAATTTTATGATTTCCTTAAAAATGAAAATTAATGATGATAATTGTTAGTTAATTTGTTGTTCATCTTAAACTCAAGCAAAGAATGGATTCTAAAGGTTATTCATATTTTTTTCTATTTGAAAAAACTCAAAAAGATTTTTTTTGTTCATTCTCTTCAAAGAAAAGAAGGAAAAAGAGAAAATAGACGTTTTTTAGACAAATTTATTAGTTATATATATATATATATATATATATATATATACATTATAGTAATTGCACATGCACACACGGACATGGGTCCACACAGGATACCTGAAAAGAGAAACTGAATCCCTACTAAATGATACATAGGACAGTGCACTCTGCGGTGCAGGGTAAAAAGGCCACCGGGAAAAAGGCCATCGGAAAAAAGGCCACCGGAAAAAAGACCACCCGTAAAAAGGCCAAATTTTGCTAACTAGGAAAAAAGGCCACCGGAAAAAAGACCAGAATAAAAAAGACCTAGGGTTAG
>JAYKTE010434217.1:0-10391 GCA_036873565.1 Xipholeptos notoides
GCCAAAAAGTTCAATTTTAGTCTCATCTGACCATAAAACTGAACCCCAAAATGTTAAATCCTTGTCAATAAACTCCCGTGCAAACTCTAAGCGGGCTTTAACATGTTTCTTGGAGAGGAGAGGAGTCTTCCTTGGTCGGTACCCATGAATCCCGTGTGACTTCAGAGTCCTCCTCAATGTCGAAACAGAAATTTCAATACCGTGATCGCTCAATTGTTGGACTACTTTCTTACAAGTAGTTTTCGGGTCCTTTTCCACTTCTCGAATGACTTTTCGTACAGTTCTGGGAGAAAGTTTCTTTTTACGGCCTCGACCCGTCAAGTTTTGAATCGTCTTGAAAACACCATACTTCTTGATAATATTTCTAACTGTTGACACAGGAACTTCAAAACGCTTAGAAATGGATTTGTATCCACTACCTTGCTTGTGTGCATTCACAATTTTCTGTCTAACTTCGAAACTGTGTTCCTTAATTTTAGCCATCTTTGCAGTCTGATGTTATTGATAAAGTGAAGGATTGACTAATCCACGATATTTATAGAAGGCTTTGGAACGTTCTAAAAGATGATGAAATACCCAAATCATAATAAACAAGTATTATTTTGCATAAAATATGGTGATTTCTATGATAAAAATCATTGGTGCCAATAAATTTGAATTCGACTGTTTTTTGTTATCATTAATAATATTTACTTTGAATATTTTATAATAAACAAAAAGTGGTTCAGGAGATCTGTAGATGGTCGATATAAATGTTCATCAACACTTTAATAAAAATAATTAGTGAAAAAATATTTTTTTCTCCAAAAAACACAAAAATTGAAAAGGGTGCCGATAATTTCAGAGTTAACTGTATATATATATATATATTTATCTATTTATTTATTTATTTATTTAGGCTTCGTTTTCTATGCACGTTTGTTTATTTTTAATTTATTTTTTGCTGCTATTTTTGCAAGACATGTGAAAACTAACAAAGTCCCTTCCCACAACAATTCTGGCTTTGTTGTATTCACTAGAAGAAAGAGAGAGAGAAAGAAAGAAAAAAAAAAAAAGATGCCTGTGAAAAAGAAAGAGGTGGGGCACGGGGGGGGGGGAGGATTACGGGCGGGGTAGGTGGCGGGGTCGACGAGGTTGGGGGGAGTGCAGCTTCATGCCTTTAGGGGTCACATTACCTACTTCATTTTTTTTCAGGATTTTTATCTGCATTATTATTATTATTACTATTATTATTATTATTATTCTTTGTTCGTTTTTTTTATAGGCACAAGTCATGAGCATTAGGAGAGAAACAAACAAACAAAAAGGAGGGAGTAGGAGGAGAGGAGGAAGAGGAAGGGGAGGTTAGATTGTTACCCATCATTTTTTCAGATAGATTTTTTTATACCTATGTAGACATATAATAGATACATAACTTGTATATATTCAGATACACACAAAAACGTGAAGACAGATACATACACAGGGTGATCAGACCAAGTGTAGACAATTTTTAAAGATGGCTGATACGAATCTTAAAAAGTAATTTTGAAGAGTTTTTGTGTTCAGAGTTTAATTTTTATCATGATTATTGTTTGTTTGTTTTATTTAAGAGCATATCAATCTTTTTAGGTCATTTTAATGCCGAGAACACTCATTTCTGATAAACGTTCTTTTTCTCCCGCATAGTTTTTTGAATAGCACAATATGCACTATTTCATCCATAGCTGGAGGGAATGTAGGGATACATACCTTTCCCAAGGGTATTAGTCCGAATATGAATGTAAACAGAACAACAGTACTACAATTCCGAAGTCCGACTACTGAATCCACTGTCCCAACAGGACTTCCTCTATCATTTCTATATTATGCAGATTTAATTGACAAGGTGATCAGACCAAGTGTAGACAATTTTTTAAGGGGGAAAATTACTTCCTAAGAATTATATAACTCTTAGAAAGTAACTTGTAAAAGTTTTTGTGTCCAGGTATTAGTTTATATTATGACCAACTCATTTCTACAGGGTGATCAGACCAGATATGGACCATTTTTAAAAGTAGCTTACCCCTAGAAAGAAATTTTTAAGAGTTTTTATGTCATTATTTTTTATAATTAATTGACAAGGTGATCAGGCCAAGTATAGACAATTCTTTAAAGTAAAAATTATTTTTCAAGAATTATATAACTCTTAAAAAGTATTTTTTTTAAAGATGGTTTTTCAGAATCCTTGGGATGAGGCTTAATAATTTTTACAACTATTTTTTGGACTCGTGTCCTCATCCTTGTCATTGTTATCTTCATAGATAACAATGACTGCTGTCCTCACCCTTGTCATAGTTAACTATGAAGATAACAATGACAAGGATGAGGACAGCAGTCCGAAAAATACTTGTACATATTTGTTTAAGATTTTGTTTTCAGACATTAGTTCTTATCAATGCTATTTCATTTCTATATTTTGCAGAGTTAATTTTAAAAATCAACTCATTATGAGTACAATAAGTGCAACCATCTATGAGCTTTTCTAATTAGGGAAGATACCGATCAAGATTTTTAAACTTTCAAAGCCACGTGTTAGCAGTTCTTATGTTTAGAAGTTGGTAAAATTCCTTAGAAAGACTGTATTCACAGTTCAGGCTAAACACAATCATTGTATTTATGCAGCCAGGACGTGGAAATTCCCAGGTTAGTGTCTGGAGGCACAGTTAAACCACTGGGCAAATACTGCCTTGTGGGCCTTTGTTATGGTAAAAAGGTTAGGAGATGGGAACTCTGACTCCAAATCCTACTGCAGTCTTCCTTCGGAAAAGGCTATGAAAGCTCATCTAGAAAATAAAAGACATAGCAGAGGACAAGATAGGGTGACTGTCTACCTTACTGAGATTACTTTTGGCCAGAAGCTGCGGCCTCATCTGTTGCCAGTCATTGCAAGATTCGCATCACTGGGCATGAGCGTTGAAGGTTCAGCAGGTGTTTATCTGGTGTGCAACAGATACTTCACCTAAAACTGCGCAAGTGAGTTAGGAGCCAAGGAAAAACCACCAAGGCTCCGACTAGTCATCATCAAGACTGACGGACTGCATGATGATGATTTTATGCAGTGAATAAAGAAGATCAACTGAAGCATTGTTAGGGGGGACAAAATTTCACTAGAAACAATCCGTGCCTCATCAGGTATCAGGCAATTGACAGTAGAAGCCAGAATAAATATGTAATCTTATTAAGAGAGTCAGAGGGTGGTGAAAGTGGATTGGTTGGGTGTCAGTCGGTTTTGCCGACTTTCAGGAGAGGTCAGTGTGATTCCAAACGTGACATAGCTGACCATATAAAAATCAGTGCCACGGTTTTTTTTCAGAGTCCTGAGAAACGTAGTTATAAAGTTTAGTCGACCAAGATTCCATCTCTGTTGTTATTGAGAAATTCTTTTGCAGCCTCATAGACAGATCAACCAACAGAGATGGAAGAAGGACCGGCGACTTGTGAAGAACAGAAGGGACTAGGTGGGTAATCGCCATTGACAAGGTAAGGACCCTTTGGAGGTCAAGCAAAGGACTCCCCAGGCCAGCACCACCGGCAGCAGACATCCCTGAATGTAAGGAGAACCTTGTCAGACCCAAGAAAGTTTGTAAGTACCCAAAAACTATTCACTTACAGACTTTCATAATGTTTCGCATTATACACCTCGTTCTCAGTTTAACACATTTCGTGGAGCAGCAACCAAAGTGTCACCTATCTAAGGAAACCCTGTATCACTACAAATAGAATAAGTACCAAAAGTATTTCTCAGCCTTGGAGGGAATATTTATTAGCACGATATACAACAAATTTGGCACAAAAGTTTTATTGAGGTGGGGGTTAGAACTTAGGTTGGTTGGTCATCGCTAATCCTTACCCTTAACTAGACTTATTTATGATCAATTCAACCATCCACATCTCACAAAAGTACAGACAGACATATAGGCCAGACACCAAAATATCACATTTGCTCTATGGATTATTATCATGTTTTATATTAATACCTACTTTCAATAATCCTGGTGATGATGATGGTTGAATAGTCTATGTAGAATTTGATGAAGAGGGATAAAGGGACTAATAATACCCCAAAATAAACAAAAATGATGGTTGGGCTAGTAAGGCCTGTCTTTCTCTTGTTATTAGTTGAGGGTTGCTCCTTTTGTGCTCACTTTGATCAGTGTTTTATTTGTTTGTTGTGTTTTATGGCATATCAACCATTTTAGGCCATTTAATGTTGAGAACAATTATTTTTGGTAAACGTTATTTTTTATCCACAGTTAGTTTTTTGTAATAACATTTTTGCACTATTTAACCCATAACAACAGGGAATGTGGGGATTCATACCTTTCCCAAGGGTATTAGTCCAAGTAGGAATGCAAATGGAACAACTGAGATTCGAACTCACATACAACGATTCTAAAGTCTGACTGCCTATCCACTGGCCCAAGTCGACTTCCGGATCAGTGGTTTTGTCATTCCAAGATTTTCTTATTTCAAAGAAAACTGATTTTATTTTTTGAAATCTGAAAATTATATTAGTAAACTGCGGTTATATTAACACCCCAATGACTATTGAAACCCCCCACACACATACAGGGGATGATGCTACGGGCCCGCAATGATCCAATTTTTCATGTTAGCTTAGCAGCTATTTTTCCAGCTTAGAAACAAAACAAATTTATTCCACTAGTTAGTTGCTCATAAAGAAATTGGAATTTTTATTGCTAGAAATTGTAATTAGAGTGTGCTCAACTAATTCCCAGTGAAGAGTAGAAGGAGCTGTGCTTAAATGCTGTATTGACAGCAGACATATAATTATAATTTAAGCCGAATTGAGATAGATTGATAGAAAGGGACGGACGGATGGACGGACAGACAGAGAGATAGAGAGAGATATAGAGCTAGAGAGAAAAAGATAGATAACTAGGAAGAGAGAGACAGAAATTTAGAAATAATTAGGGAGAGAGAAAGATAGAAACTAGGGAGAGAAATAGAGAAAGAATTATAGATAACTAGGTAGAGAGAAAAATGCATAACTATATATATATATATATAGATAGATAGATAGATAGAGAGATAGATAACTATGAAAGATAAAAAGAAATGAAGGCAGTAATAAAGGAGAAAATATGACAAAGAAAAAAAAAAGGAAGGAAGAATTAAGGAAAGAAAAGAAAGAAAAGAAAAAAACAAAGAAAAAATTTTCCTAAGAAAAAAAAAAAAAAGTTAAACCTTAAATCCTTTCATTGTCAAATCTAAATGAAATGTTAAACCACAAAAAAATGTCATCTATAGTAGCCATTTTGTTATCCTAGACATGTGATCATTTAGAAAAAAGAATTATTCATGAGTAAAGAGGGTCTTTTTCTAAATATCTCACTCTCTTAAAAATAGATATACAAATATACAAAATGATATTTCACGCTCTCAAATACAAACATACAAAATGATATTTCACACTCTTAAATATAAATATATAAACATACAAAGTGATTTTTCACATGCTTAAATACAAATATACAAATATACAAAATGATATTTCACCCTCCTAAAAATAAATATACTAATATAGAAAATTATATTCCATTCTCTTATACAAAATATTTCACACTTTTTAATATAAATATACAAAATGATATTTCACACTTTTAAATACAAACATACAAAATGATATTTTATCCTCTTAAATATAAATATACAAATATAGAAAATGATATTCTACTCTTAAATATAAATATACAAATACACAAAATGATATTCCACTCTCTTAAATATAAGTATACAAATATACAAAATGATATTCCACTAGAAAAAAAAGAGGCAAATGATTGCCAATACTCTGAATATTCTACCATTTTCGCTCAAGCACAGATGTTGGACATTTGTGAGAATTTAGTAATAACCATACAAGCTTTGTTAAAGCTATCACTGATGCAGTGAATACAAAGCTGAATTTTAATTAGTCATCATATAAAGCTAGCTAAAATTTCAGCATCCTACTAGTGGATTAAGATGGAAATAACAAATTAATGCAACCAAATTTTGCTTGAGAAAAGTTACCGAAAAGTCTCTTAAAATTTTATCCACAACTTTTTTTTAAAATTACAACCACCGCTTTTACAGAACATCAAAAGTGATTTTTTTTGTCCCCTAGAGATAACACACCCTATGGCCTCTTCAGACTATTACGATGTTTAAAATGTGTGTATTGCGCCGGGACATAGAAATACCCAGGTTAGTGTCTGGGTGCACAGTTAAACCACTGAGCAAATACCACTGCCTTGTAGGCCTTGTTGTGGCAAAAAGTTTAAGAGATGGGAACTCTGACTCCAAATCCTACTGCTGCCTTGCATTCTTCCTTAGGAAAAGGCAATGGAACCTCATCCAGAAAGAAAAGGCGACACGATAGGGCAACTGTCTACCTCACTGAAATTACTTTCGACGAGAAGCAGTGGTCTCCTCTGCTGCTAGTCATTGCGAGATTCACTCCACTGGGTATGAGTGTTGGAGATTCAGATCTACTTGATGCGCAACAGGTACTACACCTAAAACTGCACAAGCGAGTTAGGAGCCAAGGGTAAAGCACCAAGCCCCTGACTAGTCATCGTCAAGACTGATGGACTGCATCATGATGATAACAAAAATGAATATTTAAAAAAAATAAAAAACAAACATGGATATAGTTAAATTCAGCTGACACAATAGTGATTCAGTTTATCAAAATCTTCATCAGGGCATGTAGATGTTTATCCACATTTAAAGATTTTTAAATTTACAAGAAGGACCATAAATATTTTGATATGCTGTGACCTATGAATACATTTTTGTTTGCTTGTTTGTTTGTTGTGTTTTATGGCATATCAACCTTTTTAGGTTATTTAATGCCAGGAATAATAATTTTTGGTAAACGTTATTTTTGGTCCAAACAAATATCACAATAAGCACTATTTAACCCATAGCTGGAGGGAATGTGGAGATTCATACCTTTCCCAAGGTATTAGTACAAATATCTATGCAAATGGAACTTATTAAATTCCAGTAGCCTTTCTTTTTTTTATTCATTTGTTTTCAGTTTTTTTTTTTTAAGATTTAATATTTCAACATAAACATTTGAAACATTGATAACATGATAATGAAAAAAAAGGTTTTCTGGCATTAAATTACCAATTTAATAAAAGCACAGAAAACCTACATGAAAATTAAAAGTGTCACCAAATTTTGTGCTAGTACTGTAAAGCTGGGTTTTAACACTGACATGTCATGTGTGCCAAAGTTTGAAGGATGAACCAGCAATAATTTTATGAATGGAAAAATTGTCAGTTTCATCATAAAATCATGTGACTTTGGCATCTAGATTCTTCCAAATAAGTCATGAATGGGAGGTCACATGACCGTATGATGTCATCATCTTGAAGATTTCACGATGATAGTGATATAAACCAAAAAAAAAAATCAGTCTTCATAGAGAGCCTCCCAGCCCAGCAGAGTTTAGGGAAGTCAAGTCCATCATATTGTTTGACAAGACCTGTCACATTGTATCAACAAAAATCTTGTTTACTTTTGAAGAGACTCACTGAAAATAAAAAGTAATATTTTTTTCCTCAACTCTAAAACGTTTGTCTCGTCTCAGTTCTTCACCAATATCACAACTAAAATTACAACTACTAGGTCTTTAAATTCGATCTAGTAAATAAATACAAAATTTTGGAAAAAAATATTTCTTGGGAGTAATTTCTGATATTATTTTGCAACTTTCCCTGCATTATTCTTTTTACAGTTGCAAAATCAATCTAACCTAATGGCCATGGTATGCTGTATTATTAAAAGAATTCCTTCACTTGCTTTTTATTTACCTTCCTATCACTCTTTCCTTGTTCAACAATAGGTTTGGTTTGATTGTGTTTAACGACCTATCAACCATTATTAAAGGTAAAAAAGTTTTTGTGAAGAGGTTTTGTTTTATTTTGATTTTTGATTATTTTGTTGTGGGATTTTTGGTTTGATAAGTATGTTGGTTATCTGAATTGTCATTGTATCTGGTGATTGGTAGTATGATGTCGGTTGAGATTCATTCACTTAAGTGGTGATTTTTATGCTTTTTTTTTTTAAATACTATTGTGGTTTTAATATTTTGTTGTAGGCACTTTATATTCACTTTCTTGCGTCCCTTCTTTCCTCTCTTCCTATTGTTCTCTATCTTTCTATCTCTCCCTCTTACATTCTCACTATCTCTTCTTTCCCCCTCCCTTTCTCTATTCTTTCTTCCTCCTCATTCTATCACTCCTTCTCACATTCTCACCCTCTCTTTCTTTCTTTCTTCTTTCTTCTCTCTCTCTTTATATCTCTCCCTCTCACACTCTGACCCTCTATCTTTCTCAATTCTTTCCCCCTCTCTTTAACCCTTCTTTCTTCTCTCTCTCTTTATCTCTCTCCCTCTCACATTCTCACTCTCTCCGTTTCTCTCTCTGCTTCCCCCTCTCTTTACTTCTTCTCTCTTCCCCTCTCTTTCTCTCTCTCTCTCTCCCTCTCACACTCTGTCCCTCTATCTTTCCCCCTTCTTTCTCTCTCTGTCTCTCTCTTTCTATCTCTCCATCTCACATTCTCACTCTCTCCCTTTCTCCTTGCTTCCTCCTCTCTTTAACCCTTCTTTCTTCCCCCTCTCTCTCTCTCTCTATCTATATCTCACTCTCACACTCTTTCCCTCTATCTTTCTCTCTGCTTCTCCCTCTCTTTAACCCTTCTTTCTTCCCTCTCTCTATCTATCTATCTCTCTCTCTCTATCTATCTCCCCCTCTCACACACTCGCTCCCTTTTGATTCTTGATTCATGTTCGTCAATGGAGTTTTTTTTTTTTTTAAGGTTTAATCCCAGTGCGCGCATGTCTAATAAACCGCCATATTGCGCATGTTCTTTTGCCGATATATTTTGCCGCGTAATTCGTTTTTTATCGTCTGCCACGAAGAGATTTCGTCCATCTGATTTCTCTTCAATTCACCCGCTTCGCCGAACTAATCAACGTGGCTTTCGGGAAGCCAGCAAAGCAGATAAAAATAGTAATTAGACAGGAAGCAGCAATCATTGCTGACTAGAAAAAAAAAAAAAGAAAAAAAGAAGAAAAAACACCAAAATTATTTTTCAGTATGCGCTGGGACAATTATCACTCGATCGAAATAAATAATTAAAATCCGTAAAAATTTCCGAGAAACAACATCCTCTTTAACAACAACAACAAAAAAAAAAAATAAATTAAGAGAAATTAAGATTAATACTTATTATTATTGTTATTTTGAGTTCTCTCGCCGGGCACACGCTGCACTTGCATACTATGCATTACTGTCGTCTTTCACCGAAGTCAGTGAGTTTGGAGGAGTGGGAAAAGTACTACGATTCCGAAGTCCGACTGCCTATCCACTAGGCCAAATCGACTTCCCCCAGATAGATAGATAGAGAGAGGGGGTTGATAGAGAAGATATTTCAACATAAATTAGTTTGTTTGTGTTTTACGGCATATCAACCCTTTTAGGTCATTTAATGCCTAGAACAATCATTTTTGATAAATGTTATTTTTGTTCACACTTAGTTTTTTTAACACAGTGTCCACTATTTAACCCATAGCTGGAGGGAAAGATGGGATTCATACCTTTCCCAAAGGTATTAGTCCGAATATGAATAAGAGGAAATTGAATTGGGCTTAGAATATTTTTATTCGGTATGTCAAGAAAAATATATTCACTTTCAGCTGTCTCGGGCAGATGGGGCTCGTTAACTTACAAGGGTTCGACAATATTTTTCGGTCACCTTGAAAAAAGTACTTCAAAGTGGTCATTAATGCCAAGAAACTTTTGAGATATACACTATTTAACCCATAGCTGGAGAGAAAAAGTGGGGATTCATACCTTTCCCAAGGGTATTAGTCTGAATATGAACGCAAACGGAACGACTGGGATTCGAATTCGCGTACTACGATTCCGAAGTCGAACTGCCTATCCATTGGCCCAAATCGACTTCCCCTATTTTTTATTATGTTTTGTTTTGGGTTTTTTTAATTAAATATCTAATTTGTGTTCTTCCATGAAGCAAATAATGGCCGAATAATCGATCTACTTCTGAAGATCGATTTATTTTGTGTCTTCGTCAATATTTTTCACTGGAGAATGCGTGGAAAACTTTGCTCGTTCAACTTGCCTTTAGTATTATTATATTAAGATCTCACACCAATTATTATCGTACTAATACTGTTGGGAACGGTATGAATCCCCACATTCCCTCCAGCTATCGTTCAAATAGTGTAATTTGTGTCATTAAAAAAGACTGTGGGTACAAAAACTAACATTTACCAAAAATGATTGTTCTCGGCATTAAATGACCTAAAATGGTTGATATGCCGTAAAACA
>JAYKTE010434328.1:0-10391 GCA_036873565.1 Xipholeptos notoides
TCAAGATTGATGGACTGCATGATCAGGGCTCTAAAGACAAATTTAATTTTAGTTGACCATTGACAACTAAATATTTTCATTTACTAGCCAAATAGAAATGTTACTAGCCATACCCATGAAATTTTATTTCACTCTAGTCTTATGAATAAAACAACATTATTGGTATACAGTACATTGTTCTATTTTCTCTTCTATTAAATTTTAAATAATTTCACCTTGTTAGTTTTATATTAAAAAGGTTGAAATGACATCGTTTCACTCAGTATTTGAAAGATGGTCAGTGAAAAAAAACAGTCGCCAAAAAATAAGTGTTTTATTATTTTTAGTCGCCACTTGGAAAAATAACTTACAAATGCGAGTGATTCACTCACAATGTAGAGCCCTGATGATGATGATGATGATGATGATGATGATGATGATGATGACTTAGTTTTGACTGTGACCAAAAAGCAATCAGGGCCTTGAGCCAAACATAAAACCAACTAAAATGGAATTACAAATAAAATATTTAGATAAAGAACATTTGATTTGATTTGGTTGTGTTTAACAACCTATCAACCCTTTGTAAAGTGAGTAGAAGTTTTTAAATATATTCTAAAATAAAGATACAGAGGAAATTTGTAAGTAAAAATAAAATATTTAAAAATAAAGAATGAATTTCCAAAAATTCAAAATTCAATTTTATTATCACAATTGTTTTTGTTTCTTGGGTAATAGAAATTCTAAAAAATTAAATAAATAAATGTTGTTATTTTTTCCTCTTCCATCTGCGTCTTTGTTTTGTATTCGGGCTTTGTATTGGATTAATAGACCATTCCTGCAACAGTTTTCCCAAAATATCTGGAGTCAATAATCCTTTTTTCAAGAGTTGCTCCGTCAGTCGGCCATCTTGTAAATTTAAAGTGTTTATCGCTTGCAAATTTTTGGCTTTTTTAAAAGAATCAGAAAGTTTATCATTCAAACCAGATTGGTTGCCTTCAAGATCTTCCAAATCTCCTAGATTTGACTTTGCTGTTCGTTCTCTCAGTTTTTGTTGAATTCTTCTGTTCATATCAAAATCTTCATCGTCTTCAATATCATCCTGACTGGAAGAACCAGATTTTGTAGCCTTTAAAAGATTTGTAATGTTATAAACCCCAATCTGGATAACACTATCCAATTCTTCTTGCATGAAACGAACTTGATTCACATCAGGAAACATGTCTGGAAAACGATAGCTGAAAAATTAAAAAAAAATATTGAATGTCTTAAAAATTAACAACAAACACGGGTTTTACAAAATAAAAACTTATAAATATCTAATCAAAGAAAAAATAAATCAAATGTTATTGATGTTCCTAAAAATATCTAATAAATAATTTTGCCCAATTCTTAAGATTAACAAATTTGAAATCTAATTTAGATAAGAATAATATTTCTTTTTTTTGAAAGAAAAAATAAATCAAATGTTATTGAGGTTCCTAAAAATATCTAATAAATAATTTTGCCCAATTCTTAAGATTAACAAATTTGAAATCTAATTTAGCTAAGAAAAAAAAATGTATTTCTTTTTTTCAAAACTTAAAAAAAATTAATATTTTATTTTATACTCAATGTTTTGTTTTTTCATTCATGGAAAGCAAACAAACAATGGTGAATTTCCATTTTTTTGATAGTTGTATGTTTTTATTTAACATAAGGAGGTAAACAAACTTGCAAATTCATCATGAAAATTATAAATAGATTTATTTCCATAAAAACATCAAAATAATAAATAATAATGAATATTTCAATTTAAGAGTATAAAAGAAAGAGAATCTAAATAATTCAAATAAAGCCTTTAAAAATTTAATTATGGAAATATTTCAAATTATTTAAATGAGATTTCACAAATTGATGGAAAAATATGAAAATAAGAATTTAACATTTTCGTATCATATTTCTAATTTACTTCTTTGTCCAATATTATACAGATAAATTAAAACATTATTTTCAGTTAAATTTTCATTTCCATTTATTTACTTCACACTTGTAAATTAAAATGAATCTCACATATATTGTTTGTTTGCTTGTGTTTTACAACATATCAACCATTTACATATTATAATAAAGGAGTTAGTAATGTAGCATTCTTAATATTCCTCGATAAAAATAATTTTTACATCATTTTTTAGAATCAGGAAAATAAAAAATTCTTGATTCTAATTATTACAATTCATTTAGAATAAAATTTTCTATGAAACTTCATCAATCTATTTTTTTTTAATTTATACAATTTGGGGACAAAAGGATAAATAGTCAAAAATGTTTTCTTTTTCTTTATAGAAATGAATTTTAAACTCATTGAAATTATGATAACGTATTTGATTCATAAAAAAACACACAAGACAAATATTTTCATTTTAAAGATTATAATTATTGACATTACTAAATAGAAAAAGTTTATAAAGTCTTGTTGTTACCTTAACCATAAATAAAGATCCAACACATCAAAAACATTTTCTAAATGAACGAGATCAGCCAGGACTTTGGGTGGCTGAAGAGGCCAACCAATTTGCCGACACAACCAAGATAGAGTCAAGGGTTCATTTTGGCTGAATTGACGAGCAAACTAAAAATAAATTAATTTGAAAAAAAAAAAAATAGGAAAAATATTTAAAAATGACAAAATGAAAAATATTCTCAGTTCTAATCATTTCATTTTTTGCTGTAAATTAAAACATTATTTTCAGTGAAATTTTCATTTCCATTTATTTACTTCACACTTGAAAATTAAAATGAACCTCACATATATTGTTTGTTTGCTTGTGTTTTACAGCATATCAACCATTTACATATTATAATAAAGAATTAGCTTTTTACATGTTTTTACATATCAAAATATTCTTTTCAAATCCCAGTGAAAACCATTGCATTAACTTTCAGCTGTCTTGGGCAGATGAGGCTCGTTAACTCGGGAGAGTAACTCATCTAGGTGAAGGGTAACACTGATTACAAAAGCCCAGGGATGAGCACATAAAAATGGCCTTATGCCAAACTTGGGTTAGTGCTCGACCAAGTAAATATCATATACAAGCAGATCTTGCAGCAATGTTGGAAAAGTGGAAAAAGCTTAGTCTTTGGATTTGTATTACATGAGTTCAAATCGTAGTCAAGACCATTGCATTCCCTTTCGGATGTGGTAAAAGCTTGGTCTCTGGAATTGTATTACACAAGTTCAAATCCCAGTCAAAACCATTGCATCCACTTTCAGTTGTCTCAGGTAGATGAGGCTCGTTAACTCAGGAGTATAATTCATCTAGGTGAAGGGCAACACTGATTACAAAAGCCTAGGGACATAATGAACACATAAAAATGGCCTTGTGCCTAACTTGGGTTTGGGCTCGACCAAGTAAATATATCCTCTAGGTGAAGGGCAACACTGATTACAAAAGCCCAGCGTTATAAGGGGCACATAAAAATGGCCTTGTGCCTAATTTGGGTTTGTGCTTGATCAAGTAGATATATCATCTAGGTAAAGAGCAACACTGATTATAAAAGTCCCATGGATATAATGAGCACTTAAAAATGGCCTTGTTTCATGCTCGACCAATTATATATCATTCCTGTTCTATTCCATCATTGTCCCTACCAATATCCTCATCATCATTATTATTATTATTATTATTATTATTATTATTTATCCTATTTCCCTTTCCTATTTTGAGATTACTCCCCCTTGTTTTTTGTATGAATTCCTCTCCTTGCACAATAACCCTGAACCTTTTACATCTTCAATCAGTGTTTGCTTCAAGATCTCCCCCCTCAAAAAAACGTAAAATGACACAAATTGCTCAACACATATCCAACAAATGTTAATGCTTCTCAATTTCTTGTTTATTTGTGTGTTTTTGTTTGTTTTTCTTTTTAGGTGGGGGATGTAGGTTGTTTTTTGGTTTTTTGGGGGGTATTCTTTGTTCATGAATTTTTTTACTTGAGTCACAAAGAAGAGTGAATACTTTAAAGATTCAAGTCATTGAAACTTTTTCTTTTTCGACCTTTCTTCTTTCCTGTCGTCTTATACGAAATACTACTTCGAGGCAATATAATTTTTCTTCTTCAGTGGATAAAAAACAAATTTCTCTGATAGAATTTTCTTTTTTTACTTCTTTTTTACTTCTTTCTTCTTTTAAAAATAATGTCCCCAAAATTGACAAATAAGAATGAGGAAAATCAAGTTAGTTGAACATTCAGTCCCTAAATAATTAACGAATTCTTGGATTGCACCAATTATTTAATTTATAATTGGTAATTAGTCATAATTATATTTCTAGGAATCAATTAGTTGATTAACCCTTTTTGTCATACATTTTCAAAGCAATAAGTTCAAAAGTATAATGTTACAAACCCAGGATATAATTTTCTTGGATTGGTGTATAGCTGTATGGTTTGGTTGTTTTGTTGGATAACACATCAACCCTTCTCAATTCAGTGAATGCCAAAGTATACTGTTACAAACCCAGGATACCATTTTCAAGGATTGGTGTATAGCTGTATGGTTTGGTTGTTTCGTTGCATAACAGATCTACCATTCTCAATTTAGTGAATGCCAAATTAACATGCATGTCTTGAAACATCAGAAAGAATGCCAATCTGTAATTTGTGGAATATTTTTGGAACAAAGAAAATCTTAAAGATCATTTGAAAACATTTGGAATATTTGAATTTCAAAGAGAAAGAAAGTTTTGTAATAAAAATAGTAAAACCTTTTATTTTTGTCAGTTAGGAAGTAGTTTTATAATCATTCTTGCCTTTTTACTAATATCATTATTAATGTTATGATAGTTTTTCCATAATGGGCACTATTTTCTGCCAGAGTATGTATGAACAGATTCGACTGTTCCATGAAGTACGCAGGGAAGAATTAAACCAGCCAACCACAGGCCAGAATTTATGAAGATACCTTTATTTAAACAACTGATATGACAGATCTCAGTCCAATCTTACTGAAGAAACTGCTGCCGCTACTACTACGACAACTACTACTACTCATTGGATTATTACTACCTCCTGGCTGGAGTTATTACAAACCACACTCGTAAATTGGAGATTTACCTCTCTGTGAAATCATGATTGGATTTAGGGACTAATTCATACCAAATGGCTCAAGACTCAAAAAATTTAACAAAATCCTTAACAATAGTTTTTTATGGAATTCTTGAAATGAGGCTTGATAATTTGTATAATTATTATGCAGACTGTGGCCGTCATCTGTGTTTTTGTTAAATTCCCTTAGAAATATTTTTGGCAACTTAAGATTTGGTGAATGTGACAATGAAGGAATTTCTAATTTGATTAATGTTTTGTCATTGGAATTATAAGTCTTCAATTTCAATGGAAAACTTGTCAACATAAAATCAGTTCATACATTTTTTTTTCTTTTTTAAATATCTTTTCCACTTAATTCACCCACAAAAAAAAACAAGGAAAAAAAGTCAAATAACCTTGTTTTATTCTCCATCAAAAGTTTGCAATCATTTTAAGTGATCCACTAGATAAGAAAGAAAATGGAAGAGAGAGAGAGAGAGAGAGAAAATAAAAGAATTGAAAGAATAGAATCCTAAATCAGCCAAGCATTTACAATTCAAGAAATCTTATCAATGCTTGTGTTTAGATAAGTGCATAAACATGATTTGAATTATGTTCATGAACATCTTGGTAGATAAATGAAAAAAACAAGGTTTTTTTACCAATCATAATAATATAATACATATTTATAACAATTGATAAAACCCTTATTTATCTGAATTTATAGGCCAAGGTTATTTTGGGAATTATAATAATAAGATCCATAATTGTAACAATTTATAAAACCCTTATTTATTTATGCAATGGTTTTGACTGGGATTTGAACTCATGTAATACAATTCCAGAGGCCAACGTGTTTCCACTGCTCCAACCTTACTGCCTAATGGAATGGAACAGGAATAATCTAATAATAAAAAGTCCTACAATATACAACTTAAATGCTGAAAAGACTTTCCTGCTACTTCTTTGACTAACTCTTTGCATAACAGTGATTTCTAAAGAAATGTTTATTATCCTATTATTCTAAGAAGAACAATGACAACAGTGATGATGATGATGATGATCATATTTTTGGTCTGCTGAATATATATTCATCCAGGTTCAGAAGATTCTGTTGATATTCAGAATTGAGAGCAATGAACCAATCACGGACCAGAATTGTCGTCTTGTATATTATTAATTAGTGCTGTTGACTTTGCTAAATTTCTTAATTATTTTCTTACTGCCTTATATATATATTTATATATTAAAAGGAAGTTCATCTACCCTTCATGGATTTAACATTTTGAACTATTACTATTATTTTTATCATTACTACTACTACTACTACTACTACTCTCTTGCTCTAGATTACTTCCAAGTATGATTACCTTGGACTATTTACTTATCTGAAACTGATATTCACAATTTTTCATTTTTTCTCGTAGACCTTGCAATTGCGGGGGGGGGTGCCACAAGGCCCCGGGATGTCACATGGCTTTTATTGGCTTCGCAGATAGCACATACACATTTATTCTTAAAATGAACGATCCCTGTTAGTGCTAGATATGTATGCGAGGGAGATCTTAATTGATTTATTACATAAATCTTTTTTTTAATGCACACCATTTAACATTTGTAATTTACTAAATTATGTAAATTTCTTCGGTTTTTTTCATGATTACGGAATGTTTGCGTTTTTCTTAGAGCATATTATTTTGTTTAAGGTACCATTTATTGTGGGTTCAGTATGTTGAAGATGGGTGCGCACGTTGACTTATTTAGGTAGGGGCCACAGAGCGCATTCTGCGGGGTGGAGGCACAATGTTCACAGTGTTTCAGACAATGTGTCCCATACCATTCTTTGTGTATATTTTTGGTTTTAAGAATTTTATCCAGTTGATGGCTAATGAAAAAATGGTGGTGTTTTATAAGTGTCGAATATATTCTTTTGCATATGAATAAATTTTTAAATATATTACACAAAGAAGATGTTGAAGTTACATTTTCACAATATCTTTAGGTCAAGCCATAGACCTATTGATACATCATCATGATTCGTATATAAATCTTTCTTGTGTTTTTTGTTTCAAATCTATGATTCTATTGTTTATTTTTGGGGGCTCTGTTTAAAAAACAAATTTGACAAGAGATAATTATCTGACTAAAGTTATGTGTTTCCCTCCCTTAAGCTATTTTCAATAGGTAAACTTTCAAACATATATTTTAGACTTCATAAAAACAGACAGTAATCATATACTTAGTATATTACTGACTTTTTCTTCCTTCCAATAATTAACAACCATATAAGGTTTTTAAAAAATACCTTGATTTGTTGAAGCACCACAAATATCCCAATCACTCTTACTTAATTTGTCTTTAGAATTTTGGCCAGCCTTCTTCTCACAATGGTAGCTTTATTAGATATAAGCTTAGGATTGTAACACAATATTTAAACTATTATTCCTATCTATATTGGACATATACAAATACTATATGGTCAAGTCACGTTGAAGACACTAGCACTCTCAGAATGCTTGCTTTATTAGATGTAGGCTAAAGATTGTAACAGAATAATTAAACTATTATTCCTATCTATATTGTGTATATATAAATGATATGATGGCATCCATCCATCTTGATTGATGATGGAAAGTGTCATCAAACCGTGTATGGTCGTCAGATGACCTACACAGAGATTTTTTTATAGTGGTGAAGGCTTGTGTAGTATGATCCACGCATATTGATGATGAAGGCATCCGTCTATCTTGAGAGATGATGGAAAGTGCCATCAAATGATGTAAAGGTTGTCAGAAAGCCTACACAGAGATTTGTTTATAGTGGTGAAGGCTTGTGTAGTACCTTCCACACTTCTTGGAACTGCCGATAACACACTGCCGGTGCAAGTAATTGAACTACATGAACAATAGACCATGGGTTTTACTTCAGAGTTTTCCTTCTCCAAGACGCCTGTCATACCAAAGACTAATGGTGCATCTACCCAGTGGTTTAACCACGACCCCAGACACAAACTGGGTAATTCCATGTCCCAGCGCAAGATGATACCGGTACCTGGTATTCATAAATGGTCACCCATCTAAGTACTGACCAAGCTCAACGTAAATGCTATACGGTCAAGTCATGTTGGAGACACCGGTTCCTATCAGATCACTGAAGTTAGGCAACTTGAAACCCAGTCAGTAATTAGATAAATGACCATTTCGGAATAACCAAGTATTGTATTTTGCATCGAAACTTGGAAATACCTAGGTTAGAGCCATGGTGGAAGCGATGTGGGCCAAGTGAGTGTGTGTTGGTGTTGCTCAGCCACAACCATTCAAAACGACATCCACAGTAAATGGCACTCTGTCGCCTTCTCCCTCTCTTTGTATCAACAAAAATAAGGGACAAGATGACATGTACCCAATACTTGGACAGGAGGGAGACCCAGCTACATATAAATACTAAAACAAACAATTACATAAAGAATAAGGCGAAGGTACACTGAAAGTGCTATGGCAACAACATAAATATTTGAAACTATTTATGCAGTCTTGATTTTTGTTTAGAAGTTTTTATTTTCTCTGCAAGTTTATTTTTACTCAACCCTTTGGTCCTAAAATCATTCCAACTTTAGTTCATTAATGTTGGGGATTTTTCACCAAATATAGGATCTTCTTTCTTTTAATTTTTTATCTCGTTTTTTTAATTCAGTAATGATATCTTTATTAGCGGACTGTTGTCCTCATCTTTTTTTATAGGTGTTATTACACTACGTTTCGGCCAACTCTTCCTCTGGCCTTTATCATTTTTTTTTTGTTTTAAATTAAATTCTTTTTTTTAATGAACTCTTTCACAAAATTCTTGATTTTATTTTTAAATTCATTTATTTCTTATATTTTTTACTGCAAGATCTTTTCTATTTGTTCATATTTCTATAATGAGGTGATTTGTATTTATTTAGGGTTTACTTGAAGACAAAGACCGCGTTTTTGGAATCATTTAAAAATAAAGAAACGTGATGAGAATAAAAAGTCGAAATAAATATTAAGAAGGATTTATTTGTTAAAGAGAAAATGTTTCTTTTTATATTTATTTTCTACCAAGAAGTTTTCAACTTTTGTTTATTGAAAAGCAATAGAATAACTCAACATTCTTTTTGTTTTATTTTAAACCTAGAAATCCTTATAATCCTCAAATCATATTTTGGTTTATCAACTCTGAAACAAATAATCATCTCTATTTCAAGATCTGGAAAACTGACGCATTGTGGTTCCACAAGGCTCTACATTGCAAGTTATTTTTCCAAGTGGCGACTAAAAATAATAAAACACTTATCTTTTGGCAAATTTTTTTTTCACTAACAATCTTTCAAATACTGAGTGAAAAATGTATTTTCACCCCTTTTTAATATAAAATGAACAAAGTGAAATTATTTAAACAATGAAAGGTTTAACAAAAGAGAAAATAGAACAATGTACAAAATACCAATAACATTGGTTTATTCACAAGATTAGAGTGAAATAACATTTCATGGGTTTGGCTAGTAACTTTTCTTTTTGGCTAGTAAATGAAAATATTTAGTTTTCAAAGGTCAACAAAAATTAGATTTGTCTGTAGAGCACTGAAATTGATTTATTCATAAGATTAGAGTGAAATAACATTTCATAGGTTAGGCAAGTAACTTTTCTATTTGGCTAGTAAATGAAAATATTTAGTTTTCAAATCAAATAAAATCTGTATAAAGTATTCTTAACTAATTAGCATGCATGCACATTAAAAATGATGTGTTTTAATATTATAAAGGTTGATAAAATAGTCTGAATAAATAAATGGCCTAGAAATTTGTAGTGTATCTGTGGTTTTCTAGCCACATGCCATTCGTTCCTTTCTCAGCATAAAATCACTAATATCAACAACATGCACTCCGTCTGGTATCCAAAAATTAACCTCCTCTGTATTAACAAAAACCATTGTTCTTATAAAGCTTAGGGCGGACTGTATTTGCATATTCTCTCTCCCCCTCTCTATCTGTTGTACTCTCTCTCTTTTACCTGGGTTAAAACTGTAAAAAAATGTTATGTGAATGAAGATTAGTGATGCAAGACCGTCAGATAACTGTGAGGAAGATATCTGAAGCTGTTGGTATTAGTATTGGCACAATGGAGACAGTTTTGATCGAAGTTAGACTCAAATGTTTTAAATTTTGTAAATTTAGGCAGAATATCATTATTCAGACAAGTTTCATTAAAAAGAATTTTAATTTGTCTTTGTAATATTTTTAATTCAAATTTAGTATATTTAGGCAGAATATCATTATTCAGACAAGTTTCATTAAAAATAATTTTAATTTTCCTTTTCAATAT
>JAYKTE010434439.1:0-10390 GCA_036873565.1 Xipholeptos notoides
ATAGCTGGAGGGAATGTGGGGATTCATACCTTTCCCAACAGTATTAGTACGAATATGAACGCAAACAGAGCAACTGGGATTCGAACTCGCGTACTACGATTCCGAGATCCGACTGCCTACCGATTGGTCCAAATCAACTTCCCCAAACATACATTGAATAAAATATTTTTAAAAACATATTTTGTTAACTTGGTAGGGTAACTCATCTAGGTGTAAATTTAACACTGATTCCAAAAACCAGGGTTGGATGAGACCTGCCAACTCAATGTGAGTAACTCGTCTAGGTGAAGGGTAACGCTGACTACAAAAATCCCAGGGATATCTGAAGGTGTAAAACTGGCCTTGTGCCTAACTTGGTTTGGTGCTTGACCAAGTAGATTTTGTTTAAAAGTACTAATCAAACTATTTTCCTCATCTATAATATTCTCTTTTTCACGAGGTTTCGGATGAATCACCCTTCGGCCTTCTTCAGATGTCCTAAATTAACTCATGTTGTTCTCAGATCTATCTTTTTTTTTTAATTTAATGTTGGTTTTATTTATTTTTTCTTTTAACAGAAGATTTGTTTATGTTTTAACTGTCAAGTGTTTCTTTTTCATTTAGCTGCTCACATGATTTCTCAGGATTTGTTTAAATTTAAGAATGTTAAATTTACTTTCTGATATTTCAACTACTGGAGAATTTCCACAGCTTCTGCTAGTTTTGAATTATTTTTCAAGGTTTGTTTAAATTTAACTAAGTTAAATTTACTTTCTGATGTTTTAACTACTATGCAATTTCCACAAGGTCTGCTAGTTATTATTATTATTATTATTTACTTTCTGATATTTCAACTACTGGAGAATTTCCACAGGTTCTGCTAGTTTTGAATTATTTCTCAGGATTTGTTTAAGAAAGTTAAATTTACTTTCTGATATTTTAACTACTGTGCAATTTCCACAAGGTCTTTTAATTATTATTATTATTATTATTATTGTTGTTTCATTCACACTTTTCATGTGTACGGGGGTGGGGTATTGGTATACATGAAATCTGAGGGGGCAAATAGCAGTATTTTCATCATAAAGTTTATGGCTTGATACTCTATTTAGGCAATTTTTAAAATCATTTTGTTATTCTACATCATGCATAAAATCTAAATTCTTGTACTGTTTTATTTTTAGTCTGCATATGGACTGAGCCCTGAAGTGCAGTGGAATAAATGACTTATTAATGTATTAATTTATTCAGAGAGAGTGAAATAGTATTAAGCTGTTTAATGTAAAGACAATAATAAATGTAGAGTTATATATTTATATATATATCTACATATATATACCTTTTCTCCGCTATACTGTTTAAGATTGTGCAACAAACGACATGAATTTGCCAACCACAAAGTCATTCTTTCTATGTCATTGTTTGATTTCTGAAAAAAAGCAAATAACAAAAAAATGTAGATTTTTGAATTAGAAGACATATTTTTAATATTTAGGGTTACACAAAAATGCAAACTTTTTAAAATCTAACATTATTGAATAAGTTTTAGTTTTAGTAAAAAAAGACATTAACTTAATTTTTATCAATATGGAAATAAAATATATTTAATCATTTTTTTAATTTTGAAGATCATAAAAAAACAAATGGAATAAGGACATAAAATTATTTAAAAAATTGTTTTTAACTAAATTCTTTTAAAAATGTTTTAGAGTAGTTGATATATTTTGTGAACTAATTGAAAATATATTAAATCTTATCTTATTTAAATTATCAACAATATGGCAAATATTTTCTTTAATACTTTTTTAATATTATTATACTAAATTCAAGTTCTTTCTATTTTTCTCCCATAAAATTATTAACTCTTTTTCATGATAGACAATTCAAATGAACAGTTTCAAAGTAAGCAAACGGGTTTCTTCTTACTTTTACCACTCTCTTGATTCCATTAACAACTCCTGTGAGGAGTGCACACACTTTCTCATCATCATTGATATGGTCTGTATGACGAATACACATAAAAATGATATAGGCTGGTAAGCCAGGCAACATTGACTCAGCCACATATGGTTGGAGATCTATAGAGAAAATAAAAATAACAATCTGTTGTGAAACAAAATAACAAATCAATACGGCTTAAATCTGATAAGGTATTTATTGTACGGTCAGTTATATAGACTTAAAATTAGCTAGCATACTTTTAACGAGATTTGTTTAGAAATAAAGAATTTAAAAATTTTACTCACCATGTACAAGATTCTTAATGAGTGAACTCTCATCCACCTTGTTGTACTCAAGCATACCAAGGTACTCTCTTTCTTGGTGCTTTACAGCAGCCATCACTCCGGAACTTTCCTGTTCGTCACGATCCAGTTCTGCAGCAATTTCAGCAGCTAACAAAAACAAGAATACAAAAAGAAGTAAAAAACTGATGAGAACCCTTTTGTTTTTTCAGCCATAACAGAAAACAAATAACTATATTCCAAAGCTTATTTTATGCAGTTTTTTTATCTGGAAAATAAAAGTTGTCTAAAAAAATTTCCCTGCATGATTAATGATGAGTAAAGAGCTAAAATTCCTCTCTGATTGGTTAGTTATATCATTTAAATGGATGCTAATTGTCTGCTAAGGTAAAAAAGGAGATACAAAGGAGATGGTCACACTTGAAATAAGGAGAAAATAAGTGTGTTATTGTTGTAGTCACCAATTAATTTTTTCTTTAAATTTTGTATGATTTTACATGACTGAGAATATGTAGATTTTAATGCAAATAGTATTATGTAATTTACATGGGCCCAACTAGTTAAGATTAATACTAGAATTAAAAATTATTTGTTTTTAGTTTCATACACAAAGAGAGTTTTCATTTTAGCATTTAAGTTATTGTAACAAGCCCAAGAAACTTTGATGATCTAGTGCAGGGGTGTCAAACTCAAAAACACAGTGGGTTAAAATTTAAAATTGAACAAAGCTGCGGACCAAGGTTGAGAAAATGAATCTCTTCATATGGACCAAAACTAGTTTTGATTTAACAGTAAATATTGAACAACCAATATAATATTAATTTGAAATTGCCTCACGGGCCAAGTATAATTACACTGCGGGCCAAATTTTGCCCGTAGTCCATAGTTTGGCACCTATGATCTAGAGTCACCACTGATATATACGAGAGTCATTCTAAAAGTGATGCCTACTATTTTTTTAATTCTGCCTGAATGGATTAGGAGGCATTTCAAATTGCATTGTTATGATGACTGAACATATGCATTCATGACCTGAAAATTTAATCTCTCTGTTGCAGATATTGATGGTATGAGACTCTCTAAGAAAGCAACACCTGTCATAGAAATGTGTAAGAAGCAGAGATGTCTCTTTAAACTCCTCCATGCAGAAAAAAAAATAAACGATCAACATTCACCGTTGCCTATTCACATTCACATTGGTGTTGAACGTTTACGAAGCTGACACAGTTGATGTTAGAATAGTTAGGAGATAGGTTTGTCAAATTCAGAGTGGTCGCCACTCTGAAATTGACAAACCTATCTCCTAAAGATGAGAATAATGAGCGTGCTTCAGACGCAAAAATGGACCACCTCATTGATTGCTAGCAAAAGTGCATTGAGGATGGTGATGACTATGTAGTCTACAGCTCATCAATATAGCTATATATATATATATATATATATATATATATATATATATATTCAATGAGCAAAATGAAAGATTTTGAGTATTCATTAATTTTTGTAAGTTTTTGTTAAAGTAATAAATACTATAAACAAATCGAAATATACTGAATAAACCAGCTGAAATAGTCATTAGAAAACAATATATTGATAAACTTAACCAATCCCATCCAGATTTGATATGATGAAAAAAATACAAGTTTATATTTTTGATGAAATTTAAATTTCAAACAATATTTCAAAAGTTATTTGAATTTTTCATAATCGTTGTCAAGATCCGTTTTTTTTATTACCATAATTATGAAAGAGATTAATTCAAAACAATGAAAAAAAAATCAAATAAATGAAAAAGATTTCAATCATTTTAAAAAGAAAAAAATTATAAAAGTGCAATAAATCATGCTAATTCAAACAAAGGATGCAGGTATTTAAGCCTTGTAATAAGTGATCAGTAAAAAAATATAGAAACTGCATAAACAGAAAGAAGAGAAAACAAAAAAAATGCTACTGCACAAGAAAAATATTTGGGTTTCTATTAAACCTGCTAAGACAATTCTACAAGAAATAGTTATATTATTTCCATAGTACATTTATAATATTGTGCAAATTTTATGTAGGGAATAAATTTAGCTAGAGAATATATGCTACTTTCATGTACTTTATGTACAGTAACATTAGATAATTAATGAATTTTCTTATAAATAAATAAATGAGTGCACGTGTATTGCTCTGCAGATAGTTTGATTTGAAAAATGAAATGGCAACGAAAAGCTCTTCATGTGAGGTGCATACTAAAGTGTCAATAAAAATTGACCAATTAACAGATGAATATATATATATATATTAAGCTGCAGTCTCTTTCTACTGGTTCCTTCCCAAACTTCTAGGAATACATAAATGGATCTCCATAACTACAATTTATAAAATAGCATTCCTCAGGATACTTAGATTCATTTTTATCAAATGGGAGCTATGCTAAAGACATGAATATTGTTTTTCCATTTGATTTAAATCAAATTCTAATTAGAGATAAATTAATCAAATTGATGCTGATTCCCAAAATATCAACAAATTCGGATGATCTAATAAGTAAACCTCTCTTTATATTGCAGCTTTTGGAAGATCTTCAACATTAAAATGATCATCACAGATTACTAATATAGTTAATATAGTAGATAATATAAATAAAGCATAAAAGCACAATAAAAATTACCACTGATTTATAGAACAATGATGATGATTGTGGAGTACAGAAAATAGCATTTATTTTTATGATTTGTAGCATTCAATATAATAAAACAAATAATACTAGGCACATTCACTAGAATATAAGTAAAACTGAAAATAAATCTCATAATTCTGTTCTATTTATTTATTTGTATATCATTGTTTTGAAGGATTATTTCTTATAGCAAGGACATGAAAATAATTCAGTGAACAAAATGGAAGAGAAGTTGCTGCCATTTTGCTACTGATAATAATGCAGACAAAATAAAAATCTAATAACCAATGAAAACTAAGCAAAAGAATCATTTTACAAAATTGAAAACATCAAAGCAAAAAGTTTATAAACTAATGAAAAAAACGTGAAAACAATTTGAAAATTACACACAAATGGAGATACGAAGAGTACAAGGAAGAAAAAGGAGAAATATGTATTTGATGCAGTTGATGGTATACAATGGATATGGAATCAGTATTCAGGGTTTCATGCTGGAAGATGCAGCGGCAGTTGCTGCAACCAATCAATGGGCATGAGCATACAGCAAAGAGCTTACCCGAAGTAGGGCTTAAAGATGTAGCTGATACAAGACTCTGGAATCGTCGGAAAGGACCTGGTATATGTATATAGGTTTAATTTTTTAATGTACATTGTAGAGACCAGATTATAAGAGAGAGAAATATGTTAATGTTCAATTTATAAGTAGAAAAACTAGCTTTTAGGATCATTAGTCATTACATAGAAAGAAAGTCAATATAAAGTGTTAAAGTTAAAATAATATTTTTCATATTTTTTATACTTAAAAAAAATCACAAATACACTTTATATTAAAAAAAATATTGAGAAAATGGTTTTAGAATTTTTCTAAGACTCACAAAGACTAAAATCTTTTCATACATTTTTTTTTTATCCTTAGTTTTCAAGAATAATTTAATTCTTATTTGAATTGGATAAATAGCCTGGATTTTTAGATATAGAATTGATCATTCAATAATTCACTATCTAATTTATCAGGATCAACACTGGATCAGTTAAGTTTAAAAAGATTGGCCATGGACACCAAATATCAAATCAAAACAGATATTTTCTCCAACTAAGATCGTTTTCCAATTAATTCAAATAACAGATTAAAAACCTAAAACAAATTCAATCCTTTTTGTATTGAATGGAAACAGATGTAATAGTTTGCCCAAATTAGTTAAAACTTTTTAAAGAAATCAGGAAAATTTTCCATTTCTAAGTCAAATATAAATAAAAGTAACAATACTAATTTTACTAGAGTAATAAATAGTACAGAGTTTTTATTTTCCACATAAATGTTTATCATCATTAACATTTTTACCAAAAAAAATGTCACTATAAAAAATCTTAATCATATACAATGTAAAATATTGAGTGTAAAAATTACTTACCTTCACCGTCTTTGAGTTTACGGGCATAAACCTTGAGTGTTTTCTTAAGTTTACGGATTTGTTCAGTTTGCTTACTGACAGTTTCACGTAATTCCTGCAAAGACAAAAAATGATAAAAACGGAAATAATTATATGGAAAGTAAACTACTTTATTTCTTTTCAGATATGAATAGAAACAAAAAATTTTAATGTGCTTCTGGAAATTTAAATAAGATTGTTCTTAATTCTCCTTTTATCTGTTATCAACAAGAGTAAAACAATAGATGTACCAAACTGTAGGTATATTGATGAATAATTGATAAATATATGGAAATATGCTTTAAAACTAAGAAATAATGTAATTTGAATCAATTCATAATTAATCACTTTTATGAAAATTATTTTCTTTGAAAAATGCTGAAAAAATTGCTTTAATGTTTTTTTTGTTGTTTTTTTTAAGTTTGTATTTGTCAATCTAAAAATTTCCAGGAAAACATTTTGAAAATTTATATATCTCTATATGTTAAATTTTCTACAACATTTCACATGAAATATAAAATCGAAACACCTAAATACATAAAGCATGAAACAAAAATCATTTAAATTGAATGAAAAACTATTGGTTTTAAAATTTTTTCAGTGGTATTCATACAAAAATGGTTGTATCAAAAGAAACTGAATTATATAATCAAACAATAGGGATATGAAATGATTAGACCAAATTCGCCATGTGCATTGTTAAATCTTATTTCAATAAGACATTATAATTGCTTTTAGAATCGGATATGAACAATAGAACAAAAAAACATACCAAATTTTCTGTTGTAATACGGATAATGTCTTGTCCCATAGTAACACTGATTTCATCACCAGTTTTGGATGAGAGATTCTAGAGTAAAGATAACATGAAAAGAATTTAAAAGTAAAACTACAATAATTTTTATATAATCCTATCAAATTCTGATTCAAAACAAAAATAGACCAAAAAATACAAATAACACAAAATTAAATAAACTGCATAAACAATTGATTAACAAAATAAAAAATAAAATTAAAAGTGCAGAAGAATGTGAAACATATTAAATAAATTTGCATCAACTTTTGTCTTATTCCAAAAGCTGTGAAAAAAGCACATATGTTAAATAGACATAGATCAATTTTATAAACCCTTTTAATCCTAGAAAGGTAATTGATAGAGAACATACTCTAACAAAGCATTTTAATAATTTTTCATTTAGAAATATACACTTGATTATATAACAAGAAATATTCATGAGAAAGTATTTCATCTTGAATTTCATGAAAATTAAAATAGTCAATTTAATAAACAAAGTGTTTACACCCATTGAAAACCACTTACAAAATGTTATGAATATACATACAACTATAATATATAGAACTAAACTTTATATCGAAAATTCTTATATTAAATTTGATCATTTTCTGTTAAATGGCTCAAATCTATGTATGCTCTTTAATTTATCTGGATAAAAATCAAACTAATGTAAACTAAAAGAAGTTTTTAGATTTTAGTTTAATTTGATCATATTTATCATGGGATGAAATGAAATTTTAATAAATTTGAATAAATTATGACTGAAAATCTCCCAAATTTTAGATTAAATTAGAAATGTAGCAATTTGAAGCAATATACCAAAAACAGATATAAAAGTTTTAGATCCTATGAAAATCGTTCAACCAACAGATATATCTTTCAAATATAAAAAATACCTCTTAATAGTTTATTTGGTAGAGTTCTATTATTTTTACAGAATTTGTTTTTTTAAGATGCTGCAATTTACAACAGTGTTTAGATGTCTATATCACTCATATACAATTGACATCTCTAACATTTCAGTTTTAAATGATAACTGATATTTCTATGTTACTTAGCTCTATTTATATATATTAATTCATCAATCAATAAATGTTCATTTTATAAGCTAGTCAATAAATGGATCAAGATTCTACTGAAATGACTTTATAGAAATGTTGCCAAATGAGAGAGAAAAAAAACCCAAATGTATTATGTAGACACTTGATGGGAATTGAGTTGGATATTTTGCCAAATCTTTTAATTTATTTTCAATAGATATATCTACTGCATAATCTACATAGATTAGTAATATACAAAACTGAAAGTATTCCCATTATTAATGTACTACTTTATATTTTAAATACATTCCTATAATGAAACAACTTGTAAGAATAGAAATTAAGAAAATAATTCGTTATTTTCTTATTTTCTATTCTTACAAGTTGTTTCATTATAGGAATGTATTTAAAATATAAAGTAGTACATTAATAATGGGAATACTCTATGTATATTAATTATCTTCCTGGTTGTAAAAATATTTTCTTAAATTTTTTAAAATATATTTTTCAAAATTGAAAAATAAACAGTTCTTACAATTTTCTACTTATTGATCTGTATAACCATTTAAATACAATATATTTTGTTAATTGTTTGGTTTGTTTTAATGGTATTTCAATTTTAACGAAGATTTGAATTAAAGTTTGGTTTCCAGACCTAGTCATCCAGAGTTATTTATTTTCCAAACTAAAAGTATTAATTAGTATTAGTTTTTATATAGGATTGATTTACCATGCTCGGACTGGTGTTGTTGAGTGTGATTTCATACTTTCATGAATGAAAATAAAGTGTTAGTTGCAAATTTTGAAAGAGCAAGTATACTCATATTTTCATACCAGAGTTACTTTTAGTTTGCATTACTACTGAGTGAGGGAGGATTTTTAAATTTATAACAATCATTTAAGAACTAATTAAAATATTCCAGCTTTAAAACCCTATAATTTTGAAAGTTTACAGGGGAAAGATAGTCAAATGACATGTTATTCGTACCCTCTCCTTACAGACACGCAAAATAATGTGAAAAGTAATTTATTTTAGATTTCTCATAGTTATTCAAATGCAAATGTTGCTGGGCTTTTGTTTTTTACTGAATTGATTAAGATGGTGATTTTAAGATGCAAAGTATTTATCCTTACAAAAGGTTAAATAAGTTTAGTAAAAATTTACATGAGTATATATTTGAAGTACTACTGAGAACTGTCAGCAAAAGAAAGGACAATAGACAGGTCAACACTTGATTATCAAATAGAAACTGTACAAAATAAAGGATTTCATTGATTCAACAAATCAGACAATTTAGAAATACTTTGATTTGTTATAGATTTCTAGATGATACTTTATGGTTAGTCAAGTAGTTTTTATGCACTTTTACTTTGGCTAGCTGTGAATTATAGTGACATAACATTGGTAGTATTATGTATGTATACATATATATTATAGATAGATAGATAAATAAGCAGAGACACAGAGTCTACGGCCTTTATTGACTGTCAGTTTCTCGCCCATGCATCCGATTAGTCTGATGAATACACAGGTGAGAAACGGACAGTCACCAAAAGCCATTGACTTCTTGTCTACGCTTATTTACTACACACATCTCTCACTGATATTGGGTACTTTAGCTAAAAATATAGGCAAATTCCCTGTACAGATAATATATACATATATATATATTAAATGATACCTTCTCTAACATCTCATATTAATAACAATCATGCCAAAAGTTGATTTTATATTTGATTATAGCTGCTGAAAACAAGTGTTAAAAACAGAAAAAATATTAATTACATTCATTCTGGGTTAATAGAAAATGTTTAGCCAATATACTAGAAAATATTTGGTGCTCTTAATCTACAAAGTAACAAATGCTTTATATCATTGGCAATTGTACAACATACTTTATTGATTCTAAAAGTAAAGATACAAGTCTCTTATTTTATACTTGCATATCTATGTATGTATAATAGAAACAGTGTTGAAATAAATTATCATTTTCTAATGATTATTATAAGAAAGTATTTTATTTCAATGATAGTTCGAACAATATTCTGATCTTTCACTTCCTACAAAATTTATCATAGTTTCTAAAAGATTCTATAAAGATCAATGACATTTTCTATTAAAGCTCCAATACAATGAAAAAAAATCATTGAGGTGTTAATTCCATAAATAAAACATGGATCTAAAAGAACAGAAAGATGATAATCAAGAAACGGTTTTTAATATTTATGAAAAAAGA
>JAYKTE010434549.1:0-10389 GCA_036873565.1 Xipholeptos notoides
AAATAGTAATCAATTGGAACCGTGAACGTTTGCTGGTATTTATTTTTTTATATTTTATGTATATATACATGTTCGCTACACATGTTTCGAGTCTCTGTGACTCTATTCAGGCGATAATGTATTAGTTCTTTATTTGGTTTTTGTCAGTTTTTGTATCACGTTTTGGTCAAATGGCTGAATATGGGTTGTTGGAGAGGTTGGTTGGGTTTGGTGGTGTTTTGTCCCCGGTTATTGTGGGGTCAGTTCGCATTCCCTTTCTTTTTTCTGGTTTTGAGATAAGAGTTCACTCTGTGTGTGTGTGTAAGAAGGATTGTGGTAGTGTGAATTTGAAGATGCCTCAGGTTTTATTTGTGTGTATGTGTGTAAGGGGGATTGTGGTCATATATGATGGTGTGAGTTTGAGAGTGTCTCACGTTTTATTTGTGTGTCTATCGTTTGTTGTTAGTTTGTATGTATGTGTGTGTGTGTGTATTGTGGAGTGTGTGTATTTTTATGTATATATTTGCGTTTGGTTATCTTGGGATTATTCCTAGGAACTTAGGGGGCCCATCACCCAAATAATGGTAATGTAAAGTTGAGTTAAAAAATTTAAAACGTTAGAAAATTATTGAAAACATTTTAATTCAATTATCTTTTTTTACGTATGGTGGTTTGTTTGTTTTTCGAATCTTAAAAACATTTTCTATTTAGTGTTATATGTGATACCCTGTTTCCTGAATAATGTTTAAAAGTTTAATTTTGCCTTTAAAAATTGAAAAAAAGATTGTGATAATTTAAAAGATACTCATTAATAATATATATTGGGCGAATTTCGCTCTTCAAATCATAAAGATATAAAACAACTTCCCATTATTGACTTCCATTCTCATATATCTCAAAAACGAACTCAACATTTCAATTCTTTATTATTTTTTTTTTTATCTTACAATCTTGTTTCTCTCCTCTTTTCAAAATATATGTCACTGCCTGTTTCCCGGAGGCTTAGACGAAAAGGAGTCTGAAAATCACTCACCCGTGTATTATATTTGAATATTGTTTTATATTTTATGAAATTATACCTGAATTTTCTCTTATTTTTTTAAAATTCAGTATGGAAACAGAATACCCTTGCCAGCACCTAAACAAGAGGTAAGGAATTTGTTATTTCGATTTTATTTTGTCTGAATTACAGTCTATATTTGCACTCATGAGTTTGATACGGCACTTGACAATGATTTTTTTTAAAATTTTCTAGCTGCACAAAATTTAGTTTATATATTTATTTTAATCTGGCTATTCAAATTATGTACTTATCTTTTTTTTTAAATTCCTAAATGAAACATTTTATTTTACTTCATAATATCTAAAGTGCCCAATTTGATACTTTGATAATTTTATTAGGACTTATATATATTAGTCATAAACTAAGTGTACTCAACCCCTGAGAAAATTCCGTGCACTAGTACTTAGGCCCAAAGAAATAGACATGTCTACCGCAACCTTATGATTTAAACTTCTGGTAAATCAAAGAATTTAAATGAAAGGAATAACAAGACCTTGTGGTCTAGCGGAATGGTCAAAATAGTATATCATGCAAAAAATAGCTGTTTGAAGATTTTTATAATCAATAATTTTGACAGTGAATTTTTTTTTGTATTTCAAAAAACTGTTAAGAATTATTTTTAATGATTTTTTATTAATTTCCTTGATTTTTGTTAATTAGTTTTTTGTTCAAATTTATCTGAAACCCTTTTCTTTTTTTCTCTTCTTAGACTTAAATAAAGAAAGACTGCAACTTAATTTCGGTTTTGAAAAGAGGAGAAATTGTTTTTATGGCGTTGTACGAACTTTCTTGAAAAGTTCACCCCTAAATAGGTCACCAAATATGTCAGCCTATAACAATAGTTTAATTGTCACGCGTTAATTCGACACGCGTTGGGCATTAACTGCACATACATTATTTTACAAAATAATTCAACCACAGCTTTTATTGAAAATAACTTGAATATCCTTAATACATAAACTGTCATTATTTCTCCTCTTACTATTAAAAATAGAAATACCAATAAAAACAAATACCACCCCCATAAAAAAAAGTTCTGATGTTGATACCTTGAAAGTAGAAATTGTCTCCAAAAATATGTTGGTGAAATATCCTGATCAATGATAATAATAATTTAGGAACAAAAAAACGACATAAATGCTTTAAAGGCAGCAAGGTAGAGCTGAGAACATTGAATATGATAAAGACAAAATATGATAAAAAGAGAATTAGATGCAATAATCATTTGCCAGGAAGCAAGATTAGGCTGAAATACCTCAGTTAATCGTTGGTCTACTGCAGAAATTTGTGCAATTAAATATTAGGAACAACAAACCAATCTTAGACTTAATATATATAGCTGAAGAAGAGTGAAATGAATTTATAGAGTATATATATATGTGCGTAGTTTTTATTGATGATTTTTTTAAATTAAAACCTTCATGTTTTACTAAATTTTTTGCAAAGCTTTTCATTTATATTTTATATTTATTATCATTATATTTTGTATACAACCTTTCATTGAGTTTTTTAAAACTCTTATCTAATGATAAACATATATTTTTTTGCCCCCGTATCTTTATACGGAGGCAAGCAATTACCTGAGGATGCTGATATATCAGTTTAAATAAATGCATATAGTTTTCATTAAAGGTTGTGTTGTCTCCGGGGAATAAAAATCACTTTTAATAGCTTGGGCGTAGTTTTTTTAATTGTGTTTAAAATCATAAGAAAATTTTCCGTCACTGCATTAATTAATTCGTTATTTCAATCTTAATCCACAAATAGAATGCTGAAATTATAGCTCGATTTTTTTTCCCCTAAATCTGATCAATAAAAATTCAACTTTTTATTTATTGCTATGATATTTACTACGTCAACGATGGTTTTATTAAATATTCTGTTGTTTTTAATAAATTCTTACAAATGTACATAACTGTGCTTAGGGGAAAATAGCATAACTATCAGGAGAGTATTAGCATTCGTTTGCGCTTTTTTCTTCCACTCTAAGTTTAGGCCACATTCACATAATGAAATATGCAGTGTAATATAGACTTTATGGGCTGCAGCATATTACAGATCTTTATATTCTTTCTTTCATTTTAATATACATATAGATTATTAAATTTGAATACTTTTTGGCCTAATGACAGTCGCCAAATACTGTAGGAAGTTCATTTAGTCGCTGTATTCGGACAAAATAAATCCAAACATTTGAAAGTAAAAAAGAATACTTAGTTGAAGTCAAGTATATAAAATATGATAAAATTTATATGAGATATGCATGGCTTTAATATAGAAAAAATCTGGAAATCAAATATTAATTAGTTTTAATATAAATCTTTTGAACGTTTGAAACTTAATTTAGTCTTTCGCAAAACAATTCAGTGTGTGTTGGAAATAACAAGGTTCACTACATTAAATACAGATCACTGCCTTTAAATTTCATTGTTTGCTCTTGTTTTTATTAATAAAAATGTTTGCTTGATGTTTGTTTCTGTCACAGACACAGAAACCACCTGTTCCAATCCAACCAGCCAGTCAACCTAGCAACTACAACCATTTAGGAACATATGCGAGCGGGAGTCGGGTAATTCATTTTCTTATTTTATACTTGTACTAACTAGATAATTATCTAATTACATGGTCGAGGTGAATGGCGTCTTTCGAACTTTTTGGGTACATAGCCAGGCTCCTGCTGAAGCCACTGATCTGGGGCGAGAGCTCCCTTTTGTTTGCTCTGTGTGTGTGTGTGTGTGTGTGTGTCCCTGATGAGAAAAACATACAAGATTTTTTTGCAATAAGAATATCAAATATTTTTCTTTTTTTCTCAACAACGACTATCGGAGAGAACAGATGCCAGTCCCCACCCCATTTCGAGCCGCCACCCGACATAACCCTCACTAGCGGGGTTTCGTAGGCAGACTGAAAAACACCCAAAATCTAATCCTGGCATCGTGACTATTCGATTGTTTACTAAATAAATTTTCCTAACTTTGCTAAAAAAAGAAATGCGTCAAATATTTCAAATAAAAAACAAGACATTTTTTTGGGGATTTGAAGAATTTACAACTCAAATGCTTATTACAAATATCTATCACCAATAAATCTATTGTATACCACCAACCTACTGCACCCCCACTCGTTCTGTTACATGTACATCTGGATTCACTGCATCTCTAACTCTTAATAAAATAATATTGGTGGACAGTGTCTTTTCTTGAAAAATGAGAAGGGCACTTTTAAATGAGACAATACCCATAGAAATCCGAGCAACGAGTGATAAATAAAAAGTGAAAATTTTTAATTATAGTGTTTACATTATTGTTTTAATTTGCATATGCAAGCGCAACGATTTACTTGATATGGTTAAACACGGAAGCTTAATATAAAATTTGAAAGCTCTGGTATAAACTACTTGCTCTGGTCCACAAGTAAAAATGAAAAACTAAAAGTCTCTTTCTTTGGCTGAACCTCTTGAGTTCAAACCCTAGTTAAATCATTATATCAACTTTTTTAATTCAAAGTCTTTGGTTCAAAATAAGTTTATTTAAAGTTTTTAAAGATATTATAAAGGCTATTATTGTTGTTATTGACAAAAATGTAACCGACAAAAACCATATGTAAATACATGATGATAGAGTTTGATTAGGTTCATACTTCTCTATAACACTAGCGAACCACAATTCGTTTTTCTAAATGCTACAGGGTTTTCTTTGTTTATGTTAACTTTCTTATTATAATTTTGATAATAGATATCTCATTTATTTATTTATTTTACTCAAAGCTACACTTGGTGGCGTTGAATGAACCTGTGAACGGCGATATGGGCGGTATCAGCGGAGCTGATGGTGCATGTTACAGAGAGGCAAAACAAGCACGACTTAGAGGCACATACAGAGCATTCCTCTCGTCGATAGTTCAAGATCTTCGCACTCTTATTTTCTTTAAAAAAGATCGCAGTATTCCTATTGTCAACTTAAAGGTAAATATCAACTTAATATTTTAACCAATAATCAATCACAAAAATATTCTAACCAATAATCAATCACAAAAAGGGTGACAAAAACAAAGGATGGGCACAAAGGAAAACCTATTGCGTTTTATTTGAATTTCTTCTTCCACAGCCACTGGAATTTCATTAAGATATCTGAATTTAACCTATTGGTAAAGAACATTAATATTATCTCATTTAACTTTAGTTATTTTATTATTGGCTAATTTGTTACCAATCTAAGGCATTTCTCAATTGAAGTTAGCTTGAGACATACCTTTCATCATCTCTTACTAACCCACGTTTCTTCCCTTACCCCAGTGTTTGATGGCCCAACACTATAAAGAGATATAATAAGTCAGACATTCTAAAACCTGGTAGGAGGACATCATGCTAAAACAGAAGTAATCATTTAGCCTGGCAACCGTAATCAAGTGTTCAACATTGTATGATATTATATTGAATTATAATGATAATATTGAACCAAACAAACGACAATTTTAATTTGCTGTCAAATTTATTACGAGTTTGTGCTCGAATGAATAATGGTTTTCGCTTCGCTCATAAATAAAATACAATCAATGATAATTGGGAAATGAAATAAAAACTGCATATTAATATGCAAGCTGAAATCATCTATATATTTAAGTTTAGAATTTTTCAGCCAATTAGTCTTTTGACCTTCCTCAAGTAAAAAGAACTTATCTGTCCATAGTCAGGTTCAAATCTACACACTGATGTTTATTATACAAATATAAAGATGATGACTATAATAATAAATATCAAGCTTCATTTTAAATATCATGAAAAACAAATAATTGTAAATTTAACAAAGATAAAAATGAGAACTTTAGTCCACATAATAAATATAGATAAATTATCAAACCTCATGTCATAGATTAAATAAAATGCTCTATAATTTTGAATAAAAAATATTTCAATCAAATATGTATCCCTACCTATTAATAAAATGGCCTCGATTAATAGCATCTCTAGGGGTGTTTCGCAAGCTTTTATAGACTGACAGACTACGACTGCAGAATTAATTCTGGACCCACCAGACCATTTTGGTTAGGGTCGGCTGTGTTCCGCGCTATGAAACTCACAGTTTTGCCTTTAACCCGGCGTTTTAGTGTTAAAAGTTTGAGTTATAAAATATACGTATCAAAATCTAGTAATAAGCACTTAATGGCAATTGATTGAAGTAAAATAAATTAATACAGTAATGTGTTTGCAAATACGACTGCCCGTAGCAACAAAACAAAAACAAAAAAACGGAAAAATATAAATATTCTTTCCTTACTTTAAAAATACTTAAGGTGGTCTCTAGCCCTTCCTCCAATATTATGTTTGTAAGTCTCTTTGTGAGACTACTATTCTGTAAGATGGGATTTTTACACTCATGCCAACTTTGATCAATTCATACTCGTCAATTTCGAAATTAAGTTATTATCACATCATCATATTCCTTTTAAATTTACGATTCGAATGAAATTTGAAGTATATAATTCTTAAATTTTCATTTTATTATAAAATGTATACTAGTATTTGTCGTAGGACATATAATCATAATAATAATTTTCATTTTCATCAGTTTTCAGCAAAACTCCAGGCTTAATTACTCGAGCTAGATAAAAAATGCCAGACTTATTACTCGTGAATTGTAGTGAAACCATGTAACTATAGAGACGTTTTGTTTTTCAAAAAGATAAGTTATTTTTTGTTGAGATGAAAACTAAATAATTTTATAAGATCTTAAAAAAGAGTAAATTCTCATTGAAAAAAACTTCTGAATCAGAAAAAATGTTTACAAAATGTTTTACAGAAAAAAAATTACCCACAATTAATCCTTAAAAAGTATGAAACTACCTTATTTTCTTAGAATCTTTATTTTCTTCTATTTTTGGCTAAAAATTATTAAATATATTTATTTTTTACTATTTTAGACTAAAAATTTATAAAAACGTGATTGATATTTCGTTGCACTTATTAAATTTTTTTTAATAGATGGGAATTATTCCAGTAATATATAAATTCTATAACTAACTACATATTCAAATTCACTTTTATGTTGATTGCAATGATTGCTCACCTGGGCATATCACGTCACTGTTTTATGTGATTCTTTTTCAAAATACTTTTCTGTTTTTCAGAACGAAGTGTTGGCACCATCTTGGAACTATTTGTTTGATGGATTCGGTGGATTCATTAATGGCAGCTTACCACTTTACTCATTTGATGGTACAAATATTTTGAATAGTATTAGATGGTAAGTTGTACCAATGAATTTTGATGCAATTTGATAAAGAATTGTCGATAAAAAACTATTTTGAAGTTTAGAAGTAAGAAACCGTTCAAAAATACAATTTTCTACAAAATATCTCAAAAATTATTATCAGATGTTTATACGTTTCATTTTCTGTAAACCGCGTATAGAGACTATATGCAAATTATGAATCGGTATAAAGATTTGTGTTTTTAATGTTAAAATGATGTTACTTAGATTCTACACAATATTATTAACTTAGATATATATTCACAGAGAAAACTACCGTTTTTGGTTCGAAAACATTTTACTAAGTTAACAAAACAGACTAATTGGACGGTCAGTAGTTTATTTCTAACTATTTATTTTGATACTTTTACATTATTATAACTTTACAGGGTATAATAAAATGTAAAAAAATAACATGAAAAGATTTAAATCAAATTCGTCAATACCATTTTATTTCAAAATAAGATAAATAAATAAACAGTAATAAGGACTTCTTAAAATTTATTGCACAAATGCTCCTTTATTTTCAATGACTCTTAGCACCCTATTTTCAACACCCGATATTAGATTTGTAATTTTACCGACAGCTAAGTTGTTTGCAGCAACTTTAACTGCTTCCCAGATGTCACATGTGCTGTTGGATGGTTTTTCATTAGAATGAATATCTCTTGAGGAGGTCCCACGGGTTTTTAATGGGATTCAAGTAACAGCCATTAGAAGGTTAGCCCAAAAGAGAATCTTCAACAAATTCCTTTTCTTTCAACCAAGATTTAGTGAACTTTTATACATAACTCGGTGCGTTGCCTTGCATAAAAATCATAGGTCTACGTTTGGCTAAAAACTGGTTATCAAGTCATTCAAAGAAAATCACAGTAACTTTTGGAATTCCTTTTAACCTGGCCCTTCACTTTAACTCCCGATCTCATTACCAATAATCCTAGTCCATATCATGATCATACCGCCGCTTTGTTAACATTCAAAAAATTATCTTGAGTCATGTTGCTTGCAAACCCATCCTTGAGCCAATACATCAGACCCATCAACGGTGACCCTTAATCCCTCTGTAAAAATCACTTAAATCAGTTTTCATGTATTTTGTACCTACAGCAATCTTCTTTCTTATGTTTTTTCATTAAAATGGGTTTCTTTATTTGATTTTTACCATCAAACTTCCTTAATGCTTTACACCTTCTCTCTCTTGACACCATAAGAGCTAAAGCTGCTTTAAATATGAACGCACTTGACGAATTTAGATTTCTAATTAATTCTCTCTGGATATGTGATAGATCTCGCTTTGTTAAATTCATTAATTCTTAACCCTTCCTATTTAACATTTTATTGGTTGTTCGGTGATTCCTTTTAAAATTCTTATAATTTTGAAGCCAAGATTTTTCTTTGCTACTATACTTCTTTTTAGTCATTGTTAGTTCTTTTTAAAGAGCCATAATACTAAATTCTAGTTCGCAAATAATCTCTTGACACTACAAATACTATGAAAATACTAAATATCAGTCAGAAATTGAAAATTGCTTAATTGTTTTTATGATTACTCGATATGCCTAATAGTACAAATTATTTCATTGAATAACACATATCTGTGAATTTTACTAAAAATGTTTGACAATACCTCTTTTGCATATTATCTCTAGACACAGTTTATTTGTTCAAAAATGTTCTTTATTAGTAACCTGTGGTAAAGTTTTAATAAAATCTGTTGAGATGGAAGAAAATTACACCCGGCGTTACATCTTGTTCATTTGTTAATCTTTTGTTAAACAATTTCGATATTTTAATGCATCCATATATATCAAGTGCTTAATTATTTTTATCTATTTTTTCAGGCCGCAAAAAATATTGTGGCATGGAACTGATGCCAGTGGAAACAGACAACGGGAGAACATTTGTAACGGTTGGATCTCAGATTCCTACACCCATACCGGAATGGGTAGTTCACTGGTTGACCATAAACTACTCGGTAGTGAAGAATATACGTGCAATAACGCATTCATTGTTTTGTGTATAAGGATCTCCAGTGGTGACCACATGTAAGGAAACCCTCATCCTTAAAAGCCAACCACCTGCCTCCATACTCCACACCCACCTGCTACTTGTCGCCGGTTCGGACTTTGGCCCAGCAGCATCAGTTAATTAAAGCAGTTATCATATCTCAAATTAATAAACGTCGTCATCTATATTAAGATAACATTCATTTTTTTAGCATTGGAAATGTATCTTTATAAATAATCCTTTCTTTTAATTAGATTTTTTTCAACTACGCATATTGGTAACCATTTAAATCATTTAAATCAGCATGCCAACATTAGCCCTATAAAAATTACACACTATGGTGCCACAAAAATCCGCACAATGTATTATATAAACGCTGCGTGTTCCAAGACAACACAGTAATATTCGAAAAATATGAATTCAAATAAGAATTAACTCATAGAATATGTTTATGTATCTATACTAGAAAAACATATCCCACTGTCATCTGTTGAGATTAAGTCTATAAGAATATTATACATATTATGGTTGAAATCAGACTCTCTATAGATGCTGCTCTTGAAATTATCGACTTAATAACTCCTAGCATAATAAACACTAGAATATGCGAGAAGCAGATGTTCTGC
This sequence comes from Xipholeptos notoides, assembly GCA_036873565.1. Classification (NCBI taxonomy): domain Eukaryota; kingdom Metazoa; phylum Mollusca; class Cephalopoda; family Idiosepiidae; genus Xipholeptos; species Xipholeptos notoides. The sequence continues at coordinate 9,924 of JAYKTE010434549.1, forward strand.
GAAAATAATTAGACCCGTCTAATTTATAATATCTAATATCCTATGATTTGTAGAGGAGAACGATTGGAACACATTTGAATTCCTGGGTGGGTATAGTATGCTAAATATTAGCGAATAGAGGGTAAGAAATGAAGAGAGAGAGACTGGCAGAAATTAAGACATTCGTTACTTAACGGGTAAATTTGCTAATAAGCAATTAGATTGGAAAGCAATCTCAAAGTCAAGTGCCGTAAAAAAAAGACAAAAAACTTTTTTTTAAATAATATATTTCGCTCAGCTTTAGTATAATTACCATGCATTATCACTGAATATTTGGCGTATAAAGCGTATAGATAAAAATAAGAGTATTTAAAATTAATAAGGACTGTACCCAATATTAAGTAGAACTAGGCAATATTTCTACTATCTATTCAGATCAGGAAATTTCCATTAAAAATAGAAGCTTTATCGTGTAAAATTTATATAT
>JAYKTE010434660.1:0-10389 GCA_036873565.1 Xipholeptos notoides
GATCTGAATCATTGTGCTATGCAAATTTCAGTCTGAATTAATAACACCACTTTGTACCAATTCTATGTAATGATTTTTGTGTTAATTTTGATTTGTGGTTTTTGTAATTCCAAATTTTGACCCTGTTAGCAGCTATTTTTTTACTCAAAACCAATTAGAAAATGTTCCCCAGTTCTGAATACCCCATATATAAAATTTTAAGTCTTTAGACCCAAAATTGGCATAGTAGTTTGGTAGAGACTGCAACAGCCCAATCTTTCAACTTTGACCTCTTAGTAGCTAAATTTCCGACTTAAAATCAGTTAAAAGCTTTTCCCAGATCTGAATACCCTATATATGAAATTTCAAGTCCGTTGACCAAAAATTGGCTGAAGTATCTTGTAAAGACTGATTGTACACATATATCAACTTTGACCCCTTACCAGCTAAATTCCCAGCTGAAAACCGATTAAAAAGCTTGCCTCATGTCTGAATATCAACCGATATTAAAAATAATAAAACACAGTAGTGAAAGCTTAACAAAAATAATGTATTTTTTCTGTTCAAAAGTTTGTACTGATCAAATAGAATAGTGTGGAGAGAACTTTTAGTGTTATGGTGAACTTACCTACTCTTATTATAGTGGGCTCTACGAAGAGAAGTCTTAGTAGTGACTAAAAAAGGAGATAGTCTTTTCTTGATACTTCTACTTGCTGTATTACTAATATTGCTACACGTGTTCTTGCTACACCATGGTTCACCCTTGCTTCAGGATATGTGTCTGGTATTGGTAACCATACTCTATAAATCATTCACAACCGTCCAGCAGTTTAACTTTTCTATTTCCCACTAATGAATAAGTGTATATTGAATTCTATCTTTTAAATTCTCAGTTAGCTAAACTCAGATTATCCCATGAGGACTAAATGTGCCTTTATATTATTTGTTTAGAATTATTGGTTATAATTGTTTGTTTTCTTAACTGACTTTAAAAGTATGCATGCATATAGTGATTTATTCACACATAACAAATGACTGCTTTCCAAAAGATTTTGTGATTGCTATACGCATGCATGGTCATATATATATTTAATTCAGGCCAATCCATATTTTGTATTAACCAAAAGTAGAATTAGTTATTTTGATATAATTTAATATTTCATATTTTTTGGCATAAAGTTTTTTTATCAGTGATAATTTTTGATACTGTATTGCTAAATGATGCTCTTGCCTGATCACATGACATTACCGCATGATACATTTGTATTACATTTACTACAATTGAACATTTCTGTATTTTTACTGATTATTTTTTCCATTAATTCTCTAGTCAACAGGTGGAATATTTTCCTGGTCTAATGTGAGTGCAATCATGATTTTTGACACAATAGATCACAATTTTTCATTACTCAGAAGATGATATTGGGGCTTAATTTAATGCTTTTGTTGCTTCATTATACTTTTGCTTTATGCCAAATGTTTTTCCATTTGTTTTCTCAAAGTTATTTAGGTATTGCAAAATCATTTAGAGATTTTCTCACCTTTCTTTTCAAAAGCACTCTCATGTTTGAAATTTTTGCTTGCATTTCTTTCTTTTTTTTTGTTTTTCATATCTTTTAAGAAAAACTGATGGGAAAAAAATGTCCAATGAAAATTAATGCTTTTGCTGATTAAAGATTTTATGTTTCTAAACTTTGATGAAATATCTTTTAGAAATTATGACTAAAAAAAATTATCTGTTTCTAAATAATATTAATATTTTCTGCCTAATAAGCTGACTCGTCAAATGAATAAGCCAAGGGGATTTTTTAGCTCTAAAAATGAAGGGTTTTTTTTCCACATTACTGCCCTATAAGCCAAGGTAGAAAAATTGCATTAACATTTTTTTTTTCTCTTTTTGCATCCTTTTAATCATTTTTTCGTCAGTTATGCATTACATTTGCTACGCACTAATGCACCTTTTTTTTACTAAATAATTCTATTATGCTCTCTCTATGCACCAACGCACTAGCAGTGCATAAAAATGGGGATTAAAAAAAAAAAAACCTATTGCATAAACTTCCAAATAATGTGCACAAAACTATAAATTTTTATTGTTTTGGTGGTGTATTCATGTTATTTATTCAATACACTTTTAATATAAACCATTAAAGTGTTTTTAAAACTTATGAAATTTAATTTCTTGATTGCTAAAAAAAATCGTAAAAAGCACGCTTTTGCATCAATTGTAGTGCAATTATTTTCACATAATGAAAAACATTAATTTTTAAGATTTTAAAACTTTTAAAATTTAAAAATCTTTTATTTATTCAATTTTTCTAATTTTTTCAGGTCTTATATAAAACTGTATTCTTTTTCAAATGAAATAAAAATTATTTACTGAAGAAGCGTTTTTCTCAAGCCCCACCTATCTGAAAATTCTCTAAAAACAAAAATATTAGAATTTGAGGATATTTTATACATATATCAATTTGAAGATAAAGATTAAAACAATTTTTTTAGATACTTTTTAAGGGTTCTAAATTAACCGTGAAGTTGAAAATTTGAAACCTCAATTAAAAAAATCTATATTCAATTTTTTGCTTTTTGAAAAACAATTTCACTTTATATTTTACTAGTTATGTTAAAAAAAAAAGGATGCCTAACTTAAAAATCTATTTATTTATTACATTCACTTATTCATTTATTTAGTACACTCACAAAATCATTTTGATCTTATTTGAGGATTTTTAGAAAGGTTTTAATTAATTTATATATGTATAAATCTTTAAAAAAAATTAAAAAAAAGCTACAACTAACTTTGTGAGTGGGTCGTGGAATTGTGGGAAAATATTAATGTTGAATCTGTATGGAAGTCGTTTAAAAAATGTGGCATCTCCAATGCCATGGATGGTACTGAAAATGATTTATTATGGTTGGATGACAACGAGGAAGACAACAATGTATTCGATCAACTAATAACACCAGAAAATGACCCATATGACAACCAGGTATCTGCCAAAGAACGGCATCAGTTATTCGACTCTTTCGATCATGAAGACGATGAATTCCATGGATTTTAATAAATTTATGTTACTGGTTTTGTTTTATTGTTGTTTATTTATTTAGGTACGTACTTTTTGTGAATACGTGTTCTTTAATTTACTGTCTTTGTTTAACTCCAGCTGTGAATTGACGCACAGTGAGATTCAGTTATTGTGAGATCAAAGGTGTTATTTTGAGACTAATTTTGACCTCTGGTATTCTCTGGTTCAAAGCTAATCCATCCAAAAAATCAGGTCAAAAAATGAAGTCCAGAAAATAAGTTAATTAGCCGTATTCTAATTTAAGTTCAAATTTTGTTAAAGAAAGATTTTTTGTTGATCTGGATTTCTAATGGTTGTCTCTTGCAACAATTTTGTATCCATTTGCACAGATAAACTTTTTTTAAATTTTTAATTTTAAAAAAAAGTTTATTTTTAAAAAAAGTTTCAAAATTACTCAATGACAAATTTACTTACTCTAAGAGTAAGAAGAAATGTATAGTAATATTAATGTTATCTTTTGATAACTTTCATGAATGTCATTGCTTAAGAAATTTTATTAGCATGATTCAAGGAAGATTTTCAATATTTTTCACATTTTGTAAATACTTTTTACTGTTGAGTTTATAAATTTTTTTTTTTGTTTTTTGTTTTTTAGACAATGTAATCGAAGCCTTATATTCACCTCTAATATCATCTGAAACCTCTGATATATTTACTAGAAATGGTAGATCATTTCTAAAGTAAGTACCTAAATTGGCATCGGTATTTGTATGAATTATAAAGAATTTTCTTTTTTTTTAAACATAATTTTAAAATTTCTATAAGAAAATTTTCTAATAAAAGATATTAAGAAAGACTTTCAAATTTTTATTTGATTTTTTCTTTTAATTAAATATAAAAACAAGTATTTTTAAACAACAGTTTTGAAAATAAATCTTTGATTTTTAGTTATTTAAAATTATCGTTAAAAATTGAAAACTATTGTATTGGATTTTTTATTTTACTTTTCATTCTTTTTTATTTAATATTAGCATATTATCTTATTTTCTATTGCAGAAAATCACTTAACAGTTGGCTAGAAGAGTCTTCTCCCTTGAATCTTGAAAATGAATGTGATCCTTGCCAGTATATGTATAGTGCAAATCCAAATTTACGTAATTGTATTATTGGAGAAACTTTACTATAACCACACTACAATTGAATCTGCACATCCATTCCATGTGTTTTCTCCATGCCTTTTTTAAAGCTATAACAATTCTAGGAATTGTTTTTTTATTTATTAAATAACATTTTAACATTTCTTAGCTGTTGTTAGATTCTGAAATGTTAATGCTTTTATTTAAATGATAATGTTGGTATAGTTTATAAATGTAGGATTTTATATTTGAAATTTGTTTTTCTACATTCTATACCAAAAATTACAACTTTCTGGAAGCAATCCTAGTTTTCCTCATTGATTTCTTTAATCATTTTCTGTTAAATAAATAAATGTTTTTTGCGGTTTCATGTTTTTTTTGTTACTGTCTCTAAACTACTTTTAATGTGTCGTGATTGTCAAAAATGAAAAAATGTTAATAATTTGACGAACAATTTTTTTAAAATTTCAAAAATTACTATTAAAAAAACTTATTTTCTTAACTTTGATTATAATTAGAAGTCTAAATGATGAAATGATAATAATAAACAAAATGATTAAATAATAATTAATAATGATTAATGTGTAAAGACTTTCTCTAAAACAAACCAAGAATACTAGTTTTTATAAAACAATTTTTTTCACATATAAACATTGACACATTGTGCATGCAACATTTTAAAACAAGTTACAGCTAAATTTGACACATCCTAAAATAAGGCATATAGCACATAAAAACAACACTAACCATTTTGTCACATTTGCATCATGCTGTAGTGAAAACTTCAACAATTCACAATTTTATTTTAGTCTATTTTTTTCAAATAAAATTTTATGTATTATCTGAAAAACTGCCATTTTAAAAATCCAATAAAGTTTTCAACTATGTAACTCTTTAATCTGGCTAAAAACACCCAGGCAACGCCGAGTTCATCAGCTTAAAGATTACTATATTGTTACATTTTTTTAATGTGAAATTTTAACATTTTTTTTATTTAGAGTTTTTTTTAACTAAATATTGATTTTTTTTCAAATAGTTTAATGCCTTACAATTGCTTCAAATCTTATAGACTGGTGGCAAAATTTTGAAAATTCACGGTAGGGGGTATGGGATGTTATGAGCAGGCACCCATGTTAGATGGTAAACATGAATGCTACTAAACATATTTCAGGTGGATGCCCATTGATTCAGGTATTATTGGTTGTATTACAAAAATACCAAATGGCCGCCAAAGCGAAAAGGGATTTTGTTAAAATCTCTTATTTTATTAACTTGTACTAAATCTATGCATCAGAAATTTATTTATGTGGTAAATGTAATATCAAATAGATAGTTTGTTTGATTGTTTGTTTGTGTTTTACGCATATCAATCTTTTTAGATCATTTAATGCCAAGAACAATCATTTTTTATTAATATCGTTCAAATAAATTAATTCAGATAAAAAAAAATGTGATTATGAAATTATTTCCCTTACTTTTTAAAGATAAATTCTTACATTTTATAAAATGCTAAGAATTTAATTTTAAAATGTTTCTTTATGTTGACAATTGTTTTAAACATGAAGATCTCAAAAAACAAAACAAGAAAAAGAGTAGAGCAGAGTTTGGAGTTTGAGTTTGTTGCTATTTTACAGCATATCAACCATTTTAGGTCATTTAATGCCAATAACTTTTTGATAAACGTTATTTTTTGTCCACACTTAGTTTTTCTTTTAATAACACAGTATGCACTATTTAACCCATTGCTGGAAGGAAAGTGGGGATTCATACCTTTCCCAAAAGTAATAGTCTGAATATGAACGCAAACGGAAGGACTGGGATTCAAGCTCGCGTACTACAATTCCAAAGTCAGACTGCATATCCACTCGGCCAGCGCTTGGAAACTAAACAAGATGTTTTCATCAGTTTTATTTTGTTTATCTTGTATTGATGTGTACATTTATTTACATAAAATTATTGAATGGTCAACTCTGGGTAAATCTGCTACTTTTTTATAAAAATGAATTTAATGTTAAGCAGAATTTATTCTAAATTACAACTATTAATTTATTAAGTCACAAAATTCGGATTTTTTGTTCGGTTGTGAATTTGGTGATTATTTGTAATCGTATGCCAGATTAAATTAGTTAATGACCCAAGAGAAGCATGCATTACTCAATAATAATGATGTAATACATAAGTAAGCAAGCAATAAGAGAATAGGAGTGACTATCAATGAAAATACGCCATGCAGTTACGCCCCAGAGATGGTCTTGAGCCCAAGTGCAAGAACTGTGTTTAAGCTGGTGTGTGTTTTATTATTGCCTTTGATCTGGGTAGGTTAAAATAATTGTAACTGTCAGCAAGTACATTCAGTGGTTCCTGGCATGCTCTGTGAGCATGCGCGGTCACGACCCAGTGACCAGTACTTGCCCCTTGGGGTAGTTAGTAGTAAATGGGACAGTGCCTTGAGAGGTCATACAATTTCTCCTCCTCCTTTGGGTTGGAAAAACCATCGTTTTTCACAATGTTTTAAGGCTACTGACTGTGTTATAGCAAGGTGTTAGAGTTTGGTGTTCTGTGTTACATTTTAGCATAACATGCTGTATGCTTTAACAAATAAAGTTTCTAACATCAGTTGGAATCTTACGTTTTCATTTAACCCGAAGGCAGGCACAAACTAAGTGTGGAAAAAAAAAACTAATGTTTACAAAAAATGATTGTTCTTGGCATTAAATAACATAAAAAGATTGATATGCCATAAAACAAACAAACAAACCTAAAACTATTTTCCTATTGAATTATTTTTTTGTTTGTCTTTTTTATTTCTCTTTTTCTTTACGTTTATTTCAGGTGATTGTAACGTTTTTTGTAACTTCAGAAGTTAGCCTCAAAGCTGAAAATAATTTTACGTATATACAAGATTCTCTTCTCATGAGCACAGTGGCTTTAGGTAAGAAAAATTTGGAAATACAAGGGTTGTTCCAAAAGTAATGCCTCCTATTTTTTAAAGTTGAAGAGCTACAAAGACGGCAGTGGTATCATTAAAACGAGCTATCTTCTGTGCTCCAGAATTTGTTTTTCTACATAGTCACCACTACTCGTAATGCACTTTTGCCAGTGGTGAACGAGAGCCTGTGCATAGGTGGCCCACACTTGCATCTCTGTCGCCATTCTGAAATTGACAAACCCATCTGACATCAACTGTCTTGGCTTTGTAAACATTTAACAGGCTCTGGTAAATGTTGATCAGTTGAATTTTTTTTTTGCATGGACGAAAGTCAATGACGTGTCTTTGCTTCTGACGGACGTCCATGATGGGCTGCTTTCTTAGAGCCTCACCCCATGAATATTTGCAACAGAGAGATTAAACTTTCAGGTTATGAATGCACAAGTTCAGTTATCATAACAATGCAATTTGCAATCCTCTCTGATCCCTTCAGGAGGAATGATAAAATGGGAGGCATTACTTTTGGAACAACGCTCATAATTCTTTTTTTTTTTTTTTTTTCCTGCCATAGCTTTCATTATGAGTTTGTTTTTCTTTGTTTAAAAAAAACAACTTTATTCTATCTTTCAATTTTAAATTTCCTAGTATACTCTAATCAATATTCCATCAGGTTTCTAACAAAATACCATGCTGGCATTAAATGACCCCCTAAAGAGGTTGATATGCCGTAAAACCCCAAATCACTCAATCACTCAATCAATCAATCCATCATGTTTCACAATTCTTTGGAAATCTTCTGAGGTGAGGTAAAAATTTGAGTTGTTCTAGTTTGAAAGCTCTGGATTTCTTATTTCTTCTTGCAATCGGTTGAATATTGGTTAAAGAAAAATTCTCACATGACCGCAAATTGGTTAATATGAAGTAAAAAAAAAAAAATCACATTTAATTAAAGATATTGAGTTTTTCCAATTTTTTTCTCATCATTTTAACTTTTCCTTTTTTTATCAAAAGTTAACGAATTGTCGAAAGGGGAATAACCCCGTTCAATTGTTTTTATTTTGATTATAACCAATAAATTCATGAATTACCTCCCCTCTTTTAAGATGTAAATTCTTTTCTTGCTAGCTCAACCCGCAACCGGGTTGCAAATTCTTAACAACTTAAGTATTCTGGCTTTCTTTTAGTCAAACCATTGGACAATTATTTTTTTTATTATTCTTTATTATTTATTTTTTGAAAAGAAATGCTTTGAATTTTTATCTGTCTTGAAATTTGGAAGAAAAAGTAGGAAGATTTTTATTTTCAAATGAAGATTCCATTCACAAAAGTTTTTGCTTTCCATATTTTTACTTTATATTATTTCTTCATGATCATCACCAGTTAAGCAAATATTTGATACTTTTTTAGTATAAATCTGCAATTTTGATTGACGGTTTAACTATTTATTGCCTGACTCCCTCAAGGTTTTTTTTTCTTGGACTTTTTTAACATAGTTTTTATTTATCATTTAAAAAAGTGATTTTTTTTTATTTTAAAAAGTTTATTTTATTCAAAAGAGCTGTTATTAAGAGATAATTTCCATCTATTATAAATTTTAGTCCATTTTTTTATTAGATTTATTATTATTATTCTTATTATTGCTTAATCTAGATCATTTTAATTTTGCTTGCTAAAATCATTATTCAAATATCTGTAAACACTTCCACTGCAATGTAAGCATGGACAAAACCTCACAGCTTTACAGCGCATGTTTAGATGCCTCTCGGGTCTAAAGCCTAAAACAAAAAATAAAATAAAATATTTTATTTTAGCTTTCTTTCTCTACAACTTTTCTCTCTTCAATGAAGTGAAACTGTTAAGCAACCCACGAGTGAAAGAAAATTAAAATGCTTTTTAAATTATGTTGTATGCATAACAAGCAAACAAAACCAATTCATAATATGTCTTCTATTATCATTTTTTGCATTGAGATTCTTTTCCTTATTTTATTTTTATTTTTTTACCCAGGTGGAATCTTCTTTGTAATGCCATTTTTATTCATAAAAATTGAAAAAGATGCATCACAGGTATTTTTTACTTCTATTTGATCTATTTGGTTAGGATTGAATTAATGTATACAATGTACGAAGTGCCTTCAATAAGTTTCCAGGCTTTTTTTGTACAGGTATTTTAAATTGTTGTAGACTCTTAAAAATTCATTAAGAGTTATGCGCACTAGATTAAATTATTCGTTTTGTTAATGTATAAAATTTAGTTTGAAATTAGTTATATGTAAAAAAAAAAAAAAAAAAGAAGAATGCAATATTTAAAGGTAAAACTTACTGAATTATTTTTAAAACCCATAATTATTTTTAACAAGCACATGCACTAGATTAAATTATATTAAAATGTATTAGAAGGGATTCTTTTTGTAAGGCCTCTGATAGACAAAGACAGCTCTCATTATTGCAAGGATTATAAAGTCTTGTGTCAAAAGTTCAAAGTATTCAAATTTCATTTTTTTTATGACCATTATTTTCTTAATACTAGGAAAGCTAGTTTAGAATCACCTTCTTTCTACGTCTTTATTTTGATTTTCCTTTTATTTTTTTTAGATTCTGAAATATCGACTTGCAGTCTTAATGGGTCTTGTCACGTGTACAATTCTGAATATTATGTGGTAAGTGATCGAGAAAAAATTACATGTATTTTACACACACACACACACACACACAGATAAATAGACACACACACATAGACAGATATACACGGACATGAACACAGATACACACAAAAAGATACACAGAGAGAGAGAGAGAGATTCATGCAGATACACAGACATACACAAAGACATGCGCACATACATGCACACAGATATGCACACAGACAAGCATACAGATGCAGACATACACATCCAGATGCATACAGTGAGAGGCATGCACATGCATACACAGACATACAAGGAGACACATACACACACACAGAGACATGCATGCAGACACACACAGACTTCAGTTTTGTTAACAATCATAATATCATCTTGTATTTTTCATCAGATCCTTTCAAGTATTTCAATAAAAAAAAAACTATTCTTTATGCTTAATTTTGTTTCTTTAATAATAAATTTAAGTGGATGGTGTTGGACTCCATTGACTAAAATCCATATTTATCTAATTGTAGATATGTGTTTGTGATACTATAATGGTCACATATATAACCTTATGGGGTGGCCTTTGTGCCCAAATATTCATAGGGACCCCAGTGGGTGCGACCACCCCACTGGTTATATAATGTTCGTTGAAATAATATTGTAAATCATACCTTGAACTTGTTGTTCTCG
>JAYKTE010434771.1:0-10388 GCA_036873565.1 Xipholeptos notoides
TAACGTTTACCAAAAATGATTGTTCTCGGCATTAAATGACCTAAAATGGTTGATATGCCGTAAAAACACAAGCAAAACAAATCATTTCGACAGGAGAGTGGCCGAGAGTGCCAACCATTTTTTGTAGTATAGAATCATTCTTTTAGAGTCAGAAATGCTCCTTTTTTTTTTGTTTTTCGCGTTGTTGTTTGTTACCAAAAAATGAAATAATGAATTCCTTATGGTTGTTGTTGTTTAACCCTGAACGGCCGATATATCGGCCCTTGCGACACAGCCCAAAATAATGACATGGCCGATATTTCGGCCCTCTTATAGAACAGAAGAGTGGAACGGAACGGCTCTGGTTGGTTGGCTAGTCAATTTTAAATTTTGCTAAGTCAGGGTCCAAAGGCCTTAATCCATTCATATTTCCCCCATCTACCCTCCAACAATAAATTTTACTTTACTGTTTTGATTAAATAAATTTCCACAAATTAATTATTTTATTTACTTTTGTGTCTATTTAATGGAAAATATTAAAGCAAAAAAAAAAAAACGACAAAATAAAATTCTCCCCAACCAAAGAAATCATAAAATATTTATTTTTCTATTTTAAAAAATAAAACCAGTTTTTTGGGGGGCGATCGAATTTTTCTGAGCAGAAAAAAAATTATAAAATTATTTGGTATTTATATTATCGAACAAAAAAAAATGCAATAATTCTTATTTTCCCCATTTTGTAAAAAAATATTAACTTTTTTTAAAGTAAATAAATCTTAGTTTTCACTTACCTCGAAAAAGAATTGATCAACAGACCGGTGTAAGATGAAAAAATCACCCTAATAATTTTCTACCCATTTAAAAAAAATACAAACGTGATTATGGTTTTAATGTTTTTCTTGACTGTTTTGTGATTTTACCATTTCTTTTAGTTCTGCAGTTATTAGTAGGGAGGGCTGCGATTATAGGCTTTTATTAAAGAATTTTCTTGTCTTTACTTGACTATTTTGTGATTTTACCATTTCTTTTTAGTTTAGTGCTCTCTCTTCTCTGTGCTGTGACAATATGCTTTTATAAAAGAATATTCTTGTCGTTTCTTGACTATTTTTCAATTTCAGTATTTTTTTTTTAATTCTCTAGTTATTAGTAGGGCTATGGCTGTGACAATATGTTTTTATTGAAGAATATTCTTGAATATATATAAATGATGAAATCGTAAAATAGTCAAGTAACGACAAGATCCTTTAATAAAAGCATATAGTTACAGCTACTAATGACTATAGAATTAAAAGAAATGGTAAAATCGAAAAAAGTCAAGTAACGACAAGAATATTCTTTATTGTCAAAGCCCTACTACTACTGATGACTACGGAATTAAAAGAAATGGTAAAATCAAATCGAAAAACAGAAAACAGTCAAGTAAGGACAAGAATATTCTTTATTAATCGCAAAATAGTCCAGGAACAAGAATATTCTTTAATTAAAGCATATTGTCACAGCCCTACTAATAACCACGGAATTAAAAGAAATGATAAAATCGAAAAACAGTCAAGTCAAGTAACGACAAGACTATTCTTTAATAAAAGCATATTGTCACACTCACTGATGTTGTTAGGCACAGTCAAAAACTTTTAAAAATCACGTGTAACCTTAGAGTTATTTCCCTTCAACAAAACAAAACGGGATAATTGAACCGGGTGGGCACTTGCTAAAACTCGGTCGTTGTTGTTCTTTTAAATTAAAGTTACTCATTCTAAAAATATATGTATATATAAATATCTATCAAAATGAAACTAAAAACTTAGCCTTTTAGTAATTCTATCTCGTTACCATTCGTCGTGTTTATTTCTCAATGGATAGCTCTGATTACTGAACTGAAGTGATTTTATGGACGGTAGTTGTTTTTAATAACACGCACGCACCCGACGGGACAGGAGGAGGGATAGACTGGCAATTATTGTTCATTACGTTTACTTTTTCTGTGTATATATTGTTCTCCTCCTGACAACGTGTTTTTAAAGTTGTTCCCAAAATCATGGGACTATCTCCAAAAGGGTGGATCCTACTTACCTTTATTTGCAGCGTTTTCTTTTTAATTCTGGGAGGAGTACTTATCCCTGTTTTTAAACTGGTTATTCAGGACAAATTAAAAGAGGTGCGTATATATATACATATATATATAAATTTCATATATTTAGGCAGAATATCAAATCATTACTCAAACAAGTTTCATTAAAAAGAATTTCAATTTTCAATTTTCCTTTTTAATATTTTTAATTCAATTTCGTATATTTAGGCAGAATATCAAAAATTATTATTCAAACAAGTTTAGTTTCATTAAAAGGAATTTTAATTTTCCTTTTTGATATTTTTAATTCGATTCAACCCAGCTACTAAGTTTCTTGTTAGAAAGCAAGAAAAAATCGAATTAAAAATATTAAAAAGGAAAATTAAAATTCTTTTTAATGAAACTTGTCTGATAAACCTATTTTTAACTTCAATATCAACTTGTTTTGCTGTCTACGCACACGCTTTATAATAAAGAAAACCAGTTTTCCTTATAAATCAATTTTGATTCATTTATTTAGTTACGTTTGAATTAAAAAAAATGTCCTTAACCCTATGAACCCTGAAGGGCCGATATACCAGCTTTGTTGACCTAGGGCAGAAAATGACACGGCCGATATTTTGGCACTCCATGGTCCTCTAATGGAACAGCTCTGATTGGCTAGTTGGTAATTTTTCTAAGCCAGGGACCAGAGGGTTAATGAAATGAATTATTTTAATCATTAAAAAACTTCAAAAAAAATTGCTTTCAACTAAAACAGGCAAAAGTAATTTTTAACTTTTGGGTGAGACAATTCTTTTTTTTTTTTTATCGCCTTTCACATTTCTTTATTCATTCATTTGTTGTTGCTTTAGAGTAAATAAAAGAAATACTTTTGTTATAAAGATTATTTCCAACTTTGCTACTCATTTTTTTGGAAGGGTTATTTCCCTGTAAATACACATTTTTAACAAATATTGTAATGCACAGGTAACTTTTTTGGGGGGGAGTTACTGTTACCCCAATAAAATTTGTAGTACTCTGGTGGACAAACCAATTATAGAATTTATGGATGATAAATAAACAAAAAATATATATTGGCAAAATGTTTAATTGTTACTTTCATCTATCATAGGAAATGGAATTCTGTCTTTTTGGCATGGAAATAGCACACAAGAAAAAAAAACAAAAAACGGACTCCCTTTTATAAACAAATAAAACACTCTTTAGCATTACATGGCACAAGCAAAACTATTGACCATTATGTATTTTCGAATTCATACAATAACAAACTTCTTATTGAATTCACTATTATGGGAAAAATATTCCGTCACTTAGCATATCCACATCTGTAGCACATTCATTACCCCCACAAAAAAAAAATTCTAATTTACCCCATTTGGGATAATTTTGTCCTGTTCCATGACCCATGTTCTATTTGGCATATTTCTGAGCTTAGAGTGAATGAACATCTGTACACATTAAAAGGTTCAAACTTCTATATCTAAATATTACCCTGAGTTACTAATAGATTCTTCTTATCTTGAACCCACTTCAAATAATTTCTTAAAGTTAAAAAAAAAAGAAGATGCTGGCAGTGTGGAAGAATGTCGTTTTTTTGTCCCAATTTTTTTTTTTATAGAATTCATTTTTTCCAGCTTTTAGTCAATTATTCTTTTTACCAATTGGTGAATAAATTACTATTTTAACAATTGATTGCAAAAAGAATTCTCTCCATTTTAAAAAATTATATGCCTTTAAGCAAAGAAACCAAATCAAGCTTGTTTACCATTTAAGCTTATTTAAAAAAAAACAACAAAACAAAAAACATTAATTTTGTAGGCAATTATTTTTAAACTAGAATCCAAAAAACCATTTTGGTGACCCTCCTTCTTCCCCCACCCCTTAAGGAAAAGACCCTAATTTCTCTAAACTGAAATGAAAATGATGAGGATTCAAATAATTTATTTACAAATGTCTACATCTTTGTTTATATTAAAATATGTAAATATTTCAGGATTTCTTTTACTAAAAATGTTATTTTTCAGCAAAGAACCATTCTTCAAACGATCAATTATAATCCCAATTTTCTTCTGAGGAAATATCAGTAGTTCGAAACTTGTCACATTTTCATGAATTTTTGTTACAAGAAAGAATTGGATTTTTTTTTATTTCAGATGAAGCTTGATCATTGGTTTTATGTAGCAAAAAATGAATTATTTTAGAATTAAAGAAAATCTTTCGAACTCATATAGTGAAATGAAATAAAATAAAACACTTACTTTTGTCAGAATCTCGAATACTCCAAATCATTTTTGTTATTAATTCTAAGAACAGACTTTGTAAATAGTTGTTGGTCAAAAGATTGGATTCCTTTGGTCTATGGATCAAACTAGAAGGACACTTACTATGAACAAGGATATTTAATTAACTGGGGACAAGTTTTGAAAAATCTTCTATCACAAAAATAGGGATTTGTTTTTCTTTTCAAAAAATTGATTAAATTCATCATTTCTCAACATGTTCAGCCGTTTAGATAAAATTTTGATTTAAAACTTGAAATTTTGTATTTTTTCAAATAGATAAGTTCTTCCTTTTTTTTTTTTTTTTTTACTTTAAACTCATTGGAACATAGATTTGATTTTTAGATTGAAGGAATTAACCTTTCTACCTCCCTTATACTGCCAATACACCAAAGACTACCGCCCCCCTAAAAAAAAAAAAAAATCAAAACAAAACAATTTTGTCTTTTCTTAAAATCTATAAAGTGTATATTAACAAGTATTTAACCAAAATCTAGTTCAATAATTAAGAGAGTATGTCTACTTCACTAAATAACCAAAGAAGTTGATGTGCCGTTAAAAAGCAAAACAACCAACCAAAAATTAGCTTTGCTTAAAACTGGATGAAAATAAGTGTTTTTTGATCCAAAGATCTGGGATATTGTTTTGCAATATAGCAATTAGTTAAAACAATCAACACTTTTAATTAATTAATTATTGTAATACTATTATGAATTATCAAAATTAGAACAATAACTATTATCAAATAGAAATAGTTTATATAAACTACATATATATATACATATATAATTATTTTTTTTAAATTAAGTTCTTTGGTAATGTCAGAAATGCTTTATTTTTTGGTTTCATTATTTGGCTGCTTTTGTATTTTTAATTCGGATTATTTTCACTATAATCAGTTTTTTTCTTCTTTTTTCTGCTATATTTCTTTTGTGCTTCTGAGGTGAGCTTCAGCTGTCTTGGCATATCACTTATTGACCTTGACAACCCTAGAAAAATAAACTGAGGAGCATCCTCCCTCTATTAAGATTATTGGTTTTATTTAAATGTCTTTAAATGTCCTAATTCACTACACACGTTTTGAGTCTGAATGACTCTCTTCAGCCGAATATTTGGGGGTCATGGGTTCAATCCTACCTACAGAAATAGCTAAAGAATATCGAATAAATCTTTTTAGTAAATGTAAATTAATAGTTTTCCCCCCGTCAATCTAATGTCTTATCATCCCACGATAAAGGTCAAAGGTCACAAACTATCAGTTATTCTTGGTGTACTGGCCCTAGTCGGGCACAAGGTTCACTCCTCCGAACGCCATCTATATAACAAAAAGTCAATAAAGAAATTATGTAAATGAAAACAAAAAAAGGAAAAAAAAAAAAACCTTTAGTTGGAGTTGGTTGATTCGTAAATAAAACTCTTAGTTTCAGGCCAGTAGATTCTTCGGCCCTCAGGCAATTATGGTAAGTAAAATAATTTGACTTTGTTTTTCAATCGAAAAAAAATTCTGTACGAGTCTTTGAGAACAAAAACAAAATTCTTGAAATTATTTATTCATAAAAGAAATGTCTGGTTTCACAATCTCTACAGGTATTTTTGGTTTGTGGATACAATTAGCTCCCCCCCACTGCCTAAAAAAGAAAAATACAACAACAACAATAGCAAAAACAATAATGATGACTAACAGAACCTGTGGAAATTTCCTGGTAGTTAAAATTTTTTAAAACACAATAGAATAAAACAAATATAAAATGATTTCCACAAAGAGAGAGTGAATAATAAAGGGAGATAAAGTAAAAGGAAGTTCTTAAAAGTTCTTAAAAACTCTAAAAAAATTTGACCTTTGAAGTCCCTATCAAACTACTCTGCATATTTTGGGTTTGAATACTTGAAATTTTAGATATAAGTTACTTGGACCTTGGAAAAACTTTTTACTTGGCTTTGAGACAGAAAAATAACTCCTAAGGAGTCCAGATTAGGGTCAAAGTTGCAAGTGTTTAATCCCACACCCGGGCTAATTTTTTAAGTTATGTAACTGTTAATCCGCCGGGTTAATCTGCAAGTATATATATAAAGTGAAATTGTCTCTGTGTGTGTGTGTGTGTGCATCTGTCTGTCTGTCGTTGTACAATTTTCCCTACCAGACGCCTCTGTCAGTTTTCGGTCAGCAGACTTGACATTTGACATTATGACAAAGAACAAACTTTTTAATTGGTTTTCGGCCGGAGATTTAAAAGATTTGACCTTTGCAGTTTCTATCAAACTACTCCGCCAATTTTGGGTCTAAAAGCTTCAAATTTTAGATATAGGTTACTTGGACCCGCGAAAATTTTTAAATTGGTTTTGAGCCAGAAAAAAAGTCGATACGGCATCAAAATTGGGGTCAAAGTTGAAAGATTTGACATTTGCAGTCTCTACCAAACTTTTTTCATTGGCTTTGAGCTAAGGTGTCCAAATTGGGGTCAAAATTGAAAGATTTGACCTCTGCGGTGTCTAACATACTACTCAGCTAATTTGGCGTCTAAACACTTGAAATTTAACATTAAGGATATTCAGGCATAGGGCAAGCTCTTTAAGAGGTTTTCGGCCGGAAATTTAGCTGACAAGAGGTCAAAATTGAAAGATTTGACCTTTGTGTCTCTACCTAACTACACCACCAATTTTGGATCTAAACACTTGAAATTTTAGATATAGGTTACTTGGACCTTGGGAAAACTTTTTCATTGGCTTTCAGCTGGAAAAAAATAACTGCTAAGGGGTAAAATTTGGGGTCAAATTTGAAGCTGTTTAAACCCATACCCAGGCAACACTGAGTGCATCTGATATATAGATTCAATATTTTATTTTAAAGTTATGTAACTGTTAATCCAACACCCAGGCAACGGTGCAAGGGTTGTTCAAAAGTTTCATCACTACAGACTCCCAAACTAACTTGCCAATTTTTTAGAGACTTGAAATTTGATATTTTATTTTGAGTAGATATTTTTGGATTACAATAAAAGCATTCAGAGTACTTTCAATAAGAAATACCGAGTAGGTCCGTCAGAATTCAATTTATTATAAAACGGTGTTTTCTTTCTCAATGAAATACCCGACCTCGTATGCCGGTCGGTCAGAATCCTTAATCCACTTTGTTTGATTTCTTTTATTGTCCTTATCTTGTAAAGATTCGTCAACTTTTCTTTTTCAGAACTTGTTCAGACAAGAAGACACGCATTTTGCTTACCTTCGAAATACGCATTTGATTGAGATTATGAAGAAAATGAGGCGAGAATCTTTCAAAGGGCCTTTCTTGCAGAAGAAGGAAACCCGCAGTCACTTTTAAACGAATTGTCTGGCCCCGTTGGTGCTGTCTGTAGAAGCCGTGCTGTGGAACATGGTTTGTACATCTCACCACAGTCATTGTTTCTGGAAGACTATTGCCTGCACATCCTGTTTGAAGTGTCATTGAATGTGTGCTAAATGTTGGAAGAATTTCCATAACTTTCTAATAATGAAAACTCACCGAATAAATTCAGGCAAATAAAGAAAATATTGTGAAGATTAGACTTTCACACTAAAGATGAGAGTAGAAATCCAAGTAAATTTGAATAAAGATAGAGATAATCTCATCAAATAAGTTTTGACACTCAAGATAAAAATAGAGTCAAAACATTCCTGTGATTTGTTTGAACTTTTCTAATTCTTTTATTTCTTATGGAACCAACCTTTTGAATAGCAACAAGTTTTTAAGCAACATTCGCTGTTTACAGAAAAATAATGTCAAAATAATTCAATCGTTAATGCAAACAAATGCAACTAAAATCCAAATGAAAAGAAACCCAAGCAGATTGTGTTTTGTGTAATTCAAAAAACTAGATATGGATAAAAAATAGCGTTCATAAAAACAAAAAAATCAGTTCTCAGCATTAAATGACCTAAAAAGATTAATATGCCATAAAACACACAAAAATTTTTTATTATGACACAACGGGGAGCCCGTGTGCATTTTTTTACGCTGCACATCTCTATGCACCTTCTCGACAATTTTTGGCCGTGTCGTCTAGGGCGTCTCTCGCTCTTACCCGTTCGTCACAGAGTGTAAGCCGGATGCACCGTGATGCATGCACTGAGGTTGAAATGCGTGCAAGAAACAAACAGAACAGTGGTTAAATGCAACGATGTTGGTTTGTTGCTGGCTGCACGCTTTGTGGAGAGAGATGCCAATTGTTTTTGTCCCAAGTGTTGGACGGACTTCAGCGTTTTTCAGTTGATCTTCTTTTTCTCCCCTCCTCTAGTTTCATACCCTGACAAAAAAAAACAAAAAGAACAAAAACAAAAAAAAAAAAAACAGAAAAAACCACAATAGTGTATTATTGTTCCCACAATTGACCTTCAATGAGTTGGTTTTAAAAGATAAACCAGTTTTCTTATGTCATCCTAAGATTCTCTTCTGTCGTTCTTTTCAACCCAACCTAAATAAGCTTTCTTTTTTGAAAATCAGTCTTTCTTTCTTTCTTTCTTTATTTTTCTTTCTTTCGGATTTTAGACTTTGACATTTATTTGACAATGATAAGAGTATATATATATAGTGTATCTCAAAAGTGTGTACACCCACACCCCTCACATATCTGCAAATATTTAAATATATCTCTTCATGGGACAACACTGGGAAAATGACACTTTGACACAATGAAAAGTAGTCTGTGTGCAGCTTAAATAATAGAGTTAATTTATTCTCACCTCAAAATTACTCAAAATATGAATATTAATACGTTAAGGAACTTTGACCAGACTTTATGCAAATTAGCCATAATAACGTAATTCCATAAATAACTTTTGATTGTACAATAAGTGCAGTCAAGAAAAATTTCGAAAAAAAATTGTGTAGTTCTATTTTTTGTAATAATATCTTAAGATTTTCTCTGTATTTGTCTTTCAAATATTTCTTTTTAATTCGCAGTCTGATCTGAACTAATTAACCACTGATTTTTATATTGAAGGAAGTTCTCATTGTTTTATTATGCGATGAAAAGGTTAATGTTTATATGGGGTTGAACTTATCAACTACCGTGGAATTTACACGGGTTCTGCTAGTAACTATTAAAAGCTAAATCCTTGGCAACAAAAGTGAGTACACCCCGTAGGGAAAGTTGTTAATAGTAACATACAGCATGCCACATGTCAATGTTTTGTGTGACCACCATCATTATCCAGCTTTACTCTCCTGGGCATGGAGTTTATTAGGGCTTCACAGGTAGCCACTGGAATGCTCTTTCACTCCTTCATGAAGATCTCACGGAGCTGGGGATATTTTAAACTGAAGAAAATTGTACTTACCTCCCATCTTGAAAGACAGAAAAAATACATTACTTTCAGGGTGTATTTTTATTAAAGTTTTGGCGCGTGAAATGTGACATGAGACATTTCACGTGCCAAAACATTTCTTCTATTTGAGGCGACTTATTCGTCGCATTCGGTGCTTAGCTTTCTCCCTTTTTGATGTACCTATCAATCAAGGGCAGAGTAGAATCACAAAAAACAACTACCTTCAACTACCGGACCTTGGAGCTTTTTTTGGGGGGGTCGCAACAGGCCATCTGTTGCAACGTCCTTGCGACGTCAGTGCCCTTCTTTGGGAATTCGCCTTAAAACTTTGTGTACGTCCAACTTCCACTTGAGGATCCCCCAAAGATGTTTTATTGGGTTCAAGACTGGAGACATGTTTGGCCAGTTCATCACCTTTACCGTCAACCTTTTCCGTAAAGAAGTGGTCATCTTGGAGATGTGTTTGGGGTCATTGTCTTGACACAGTTTCTGCGACACAGTTTCTGGAGGGAAGAGATCATGCTCTGTTGCAGTATATCACTGCACATATTGGAGTTCATGTTTCCCTCAATGGAATGTAACTCTCCAACACCTGCACCATTCTTGCAGCCGCAGACCATGACATTCCTCCCACCATGCTTGACCTTAGGCATGACACACTTATCTTTGTACCCCTCACCTAGTCGCCGCCACACATGTTTTAGGCCATCGGAACCAAACAAATTGATATTCATCCTATCAGACCATAGGACACG
>JAYKTE010434882.1:0-10387 GCA_036873565.1 Xipholeptos notoides
ACATTCTATAAGGATGTGTGTCACTGTGAGAGGAGTTTGGCATCTTCTGCATTTTGGTTGTAGTTCTTTTTTCAGTATAAAGGAATGTGTGAGATTGGTGTGTCCTATTCGAAGGCGGGAAAGAATGACTTGTTCTTTCCTGGATTTAGTAAGGATAGGGGAGTATTCATTTACTTTGGTTTTTATTTGAAAAAGTTTGTTATGAGTGTTTTGGTTCCATTCTTGTTGCCATTTATTTTGGAGAAGTTTGTTTATTTTTGGTTTCAAGTCTGTGTATGGTATTTTTATATTTTCGGGGGTTAGTTTGAGGGCAGATTTAGCTGCTCTATCGGCTTTTTCATTGCCCTTTTCGCCTATGTGGCGAGGGGTCAAACATAAGAGGATTTCTTTGTTGTTAGCCATGTTGTTCAGTTTACATATGAGTTTTACAATAAGAGGGTTTTCAAGTTTTTTGTTTTGTAGAGATGTCAGAACTGATCGTGAGTCTGAGAGTATGATAAATTTGTGGTAGCTACTGTTGTGGATAATGTCAAGTGCTAGATTTATAGCATGGGCTTCTGCTGAAAATATTGAGCTTTCGGATGGTAATGCTTTCTTTAGGGTTTTTATATTTGATACAGCTGCGCAGGCTGTCCTTAGATCCATCTGTGTATATAAGTTGATGTTTTGGGTGTTTTATGAGAATGTTATGAATTTCCTCAATGTTTTAAGATATTTAAAATCACCAAAACAGAATGACAGATAAATAATGAAATACAGATTAAAGTAGTTAAAACAGATAGTGTAGTGTTTAAAGGGTTTATGCATTCATAAAATATAAAATAAAGGGAAAATTTGAAGGGATTTTGAAGAAATAAAAATCCTATATTTAACAAGTTTGTATGAACATGAAATATCTATCCATCAACATCTCATTGAAAGTAAAGGATAATCGACATTACTCATCATCTTATTTACCACAAGTATAGAAATTTTAATAAAGTAATTACTTTTTAAATTTTATCAACTTGCTGTGTAAGGCATGAGAAAAATAGGGTTTCATCCTAGATAAATTTATGAAGGACTGAATTGCTATTTATAGTCCATCTAAAATTATTCTATCTTTATATTTTTGTATTGCTATATTTAAAAAAATGGTTGAAAAACTGAATCATGCTAAAAAAAATAACTGCAGTTTATTCTAAAAAACTAATTAGTATTGGTGAGCAAAATAATGTCATCTTGACCAAAGTCATTAGGGTTAAAGAATAAAATGATTGATTAATAGGAAATTGATACAAGTTTAGCAATGTGTGCAAAGAAATGTGGGAGAAATGTATACAGATTTTGTCTGCAGTAGATAATGAGCTACAGGAATTAAAAACTTACTATTTAACATTATAAAACATTGTGCTTTGGCAGATAAAATTGTAGGTGAAGTGATGAAAAGTTATTTCATAGATTTACAAGAAGCATGGAAAACCCATAATGACCACTAATACAACAAATGAGACCAAGGCTTTATAAGAGGTACAAAGCTATTTTTCTAAAACGAATGTTGAATGGAAATTGCAAAGAGTGATTATAGAAAAACAAAAAAAAAGAAGGAAATTGCAATAATAAGATACGGAGAAAACACTTATGTTCAAGAAAGTATACTATTGGGAGCATTAGAAATAAAAGCTATACACAATAAGAAAACCACTGATAATAACAAAGATACAAATAAGGTAAGAAATAATGATGCTGGAGCAAATAGTACGGAAATGAAAGATGATTTTCTTTGAAATGTATATTAACCTTTATTCTGCCAACCATAGAAATTTAAAATGTGTTAAATTTAAGGAAAAATATGTTTCATTTGAGGAACAACGGTAGAAAAAAGAGGTTAAGACATTGAAACAAAAAATATGAAGATTTTGAAGATACTGTCCACAATGGACCAATAGAAAAGCATTTGATATTATGTACATTTATACTGTACCAGTAGACATATTCTCAGTTGAGAGATGTACAGAAATTATCATAATCTTTATAGTTCTGTCACAGATATTATCACAATATCTAAAAAATAGATTGAGACTCAAAGGAATGGAACTTTATATTAGCATCAACATATACAATGAGAATCAGTTGAAATCAGGTCTACAAATTTCAGGATAAGTCTTGAGACTTTTAGGAGCTTTGTATAATGGTACTAGATTTTTCTTCTAATAAAACAAAAAAGCAACAGTTCCAGCATTATTAAGATATATGATTTACACAGAAGAATGGTATATGCCACATTTATTTCCAAATGTGTGAACAAAAATTATTTAAACAAATGTGTGTGAGGGAGTTAGTTTTCCAGAAACATTACAGCAACATTTTTCATCAATGTTGCTTTTTTTTTTTCACTGCTTCGCCAAATTTGATAGCTTATTATTTCAGTTTCATTGAGAAATATATACTTTCCTTTCAAATCTTTCAGAGATATTAGTACTGCAAGCATTTTGCAATATTTTTTGGCCATTCTCCTCGAGTTACAAGTGGATTTCTTTTACAAAGTGCTGCTAAGAAAGGAATAAATTGTTCTTATTTGTTAGGAAGTTAACAACCTGTTTGTATTAAATGGTCGCATCAAATGAAAATATACTTAAATTGTTCACCATGTGGTTATCTTTACTCACAGCATAGAGAATGTCACTGTAGAAGTGGCTTAGACATCGGTCTTTTCATTTCATGTCATTCTTCTTTATACTTTTAGTCTTGTTGTGAGGCAAGCTTCTTTAATGTTTACAATATTAAAAAATCTTTTTAGATGTACAAAAGTAGAATAATAATTGAAGAGAGATAATAGTCATAATTTTATTACGAAATAGGGGATAATGGCTAGAAATGTTAACAGAGAAAGAAAAAAAAAAGATACACAACTAAGAAAGGAGGACAAAAAGAAGAAAGATACCTAAGGGTTTTTCAGATGACACTTTATTATAGGACAGTTTTGTTGACTAAAATATATAAATTCTTAAATTCAGGTAATAAGATAAAATAATAGTGAAAAGTAACAAAATCATGATGCTTTCATAAAGATCAAATGGTAAAAGTTGTTTTGTTCACACAGGTTCACTTGCCATAAATTAAAAAAAACTATATATATATATATTTTTTTTTTCATTTTTCAGACATATTTCATTAAAAAGAATTTTAATTTAAAAAATTTTTCTTTTTAATAATTTTAATTAAATTCTTTGCTTGTTTTCTAATAAGAAACTTAATTGCGGGATCGGGTGTTTTAATATAATTATCCAGCTTTCTTCCAAATATTAAAAAGAAAAATTAAAAAACTTTTTAATGAAATGTCTGAATAACAATATTTTACGTATATATATACACACACACACACACACACACATTTACACAAAAAAGTACATACATACACAAATATCCATATACAAACAAAAATATATAAATGCATATGTGAATGCACACACACATTATATGACATAAATTGAAAGAATCTAATACTCAGAATATAAATTACTTTTAATATTTCTATATTATGTATTCTAATCTTAAAATATCTTATGGAAAATTGTTTTTTCTCATTCAAGCTTTGTTCAAATTAAAAAAAAGAAAGCATTTCTGCTTTAAAAAAAAGTTTTCATTTTTTTTTTAGTTTGAATTTCAAAATCAGAGCTCACACAGGATTATGGCATAGGCTTAGTTATGAAAAATCCAAGAAAAGATTAATTTCATCAAACTGTACATTACATCTTGATTTTGAGCTGGGCTCATTTTAATATGCAAACAAAACCTTTTATAAGCAAAATGATCATTTTCTATCACTTTTATCAAAGTATTTTTTCATTTTAAAGATTCTAATCTCAAGTATTACGGTGGCATAAAATTACACTAGATGTATTCTTCATTTTTCTTTCTTACTTCCATATAGATGTGATTTGGTATCAATCCTAAATGAAACCTGACAATTCAATTTTCCCAAATGAAAACTGAACTGTTTGCAAGACACAAAGAATCTCAACTATACAATACTATCTATCTATCTATATCTATATTATGGTAATTAATATAATAATAATATAATTTATAAATGATATAAAGATGCTCATCAGAAAGTTGAAAAAAAATAGACTGAAAAATTCTCTTCTTTTTAATGAAACTTGTTTAAATGAAGGAATGCTGCCATTACTTTAATATATATATATTTAATATATATTAAAGTAATGATTTTCATTTTGCTGCTTTTGTTTTCTCTTAATTTTTTTGTCCTACTGCTTTTAAAATATTTTGCATGCCACCTTCCTATGACATATCTTTAGATTGCTGTCAAAGATTTTACAAATATTTTGTAGCTAAAAAGCCCAAAAGCCATAAATGTAGATTGTATCTGACCGGATTTTAAATAAATCTAGTTCATGTCCCAATGAAAAAGTTTTATGGGATTAAAATCAATTATATTTAACACAGTGAAAAAAAAAAGATGAATCAACATACACAACTCTAGTTGATTTATAATTTAAAGCTTTTGGAGTGTAATTGTTTAAAGTGAAAAAACAAGAGTAGAGAATTAAGAAATATACATGTTAGCATACAGAAATGATGAATTCCTACCTGAATGCACTTCCTTTGCCTCCCATTGTAATGTAAGATGTGTCACTAACATTACGCCGATGACCTTTCATTGAAGAGCGTGTTGGTGGTGGAGGAGAATGATTTGGTGTGATTGAGATCAATGGTTGTTGGCTTTCATTCTGTTAACAAAGAAATAATGCAAGTCAAATTTGTTTTTTATGTTGACATTAATAAATTCCAATTACAGTGTTTGATGATCACAGTTCAAGATCATTTGGACACATATTCAAGAAAATGGTAATCAAGTGGCATATATCATACAGTACAATTTTTGAGAATACATCACATATGCAGAGGTTCTTTCTTTGAATTTTGATGAAGGGGCCAGAAATACAAACACATGTTCCAGCATAAAGTTTAAAAAAGCAAATATCTTATGAATCTTGTATACTCTATTTCACATATTTCCTCACATATTCATGGCTTAATTAAACCCTAGTTAACAATTGTGAACATCACCAATTTTTCTTTATCAGGGTGCAACAAGTAACTTTATTCAAAATAAATAATTCCAAAAAAAGAGCTATAGAGGATTTAATATGTCAATTCTCCTAATTTCTGAGCTAAAAAAGAGCATACTTGGTGACTCATAAGTCTGGTAGCTGTGTCTCTTCCACCTGACACATGGCAACAAGTGTCAAATTGTTGCTTTTTAATATAGAATGTTTCACATTTTTTCCCTATTTTTAAGAAATTACCCCAGATGTTAATCTCAGAAAATGACATCAAGCATTATCTTATTAGAAATATTTAGATATATTTCATTAAAAGGAATTTTAATTAATTCAATTTTTTCTTGTTTCAAACAGAAACTTAGTTGTGGGGTCAAGTGCCTTAATATAATTTCCCAGCTTTCTTCCAAATTTAAGTCCTCATGTTTTTGCCATTAATAGTATCTTCAAAATAAATTTTCAGGTAAAATATTGGAAATGAATAAAAACAAAAGTTATTTTCATAATCAGCGTTAAAAATACTATTTAAGAAAGCAATAAAAATGGTATCTTTGAAATAAAATTCTATTAAAACATTTAAAATAAATAAAAACTAAAGCTGTTTCTATAGTCAGCATAAAAAAATAATAAAAACTGTCTTAAAATGTTTTTATTAGATAAACTGTACAAGTTCACTAATCCATTTCAAATAGATTTTATGCATGATTTCTATCATATTTGAAAATCATAGACAGAATATACTATGTTGAGAGCCCAAAGGTCTATATCACTCTAGATTTCTGCAGCCTACACTTAGAGTGGAAAAAAAAAAAAAAAGTAAACAAATGCCAATACTTCTTAACATTATGCTATTTTTCTCCCCAAGCACAGATATTGCACACTTCTGAGAATTTAATAAAAACAACACAATCTTTAATAAAATCATCATTGATGGCAGTCAATATTGTTGCAGTAAATAAAAATCCAAATTGTAATTAGTCAGATTTTGGGACAAAGTGAGGCATTTTTCATTTTTTTTTTAATGATTTTATATAGAATTTCTAAAAAAAACAAAACAACTACAACCAAACGCCCACCGCTGTTACAAGCCATTAAAAGTGATTTTTTTTTCTGGTGACAACACAGCCCGTACTTATCAATTGTAGATGTTGGACATATTTTGATTAAGTGAAACCAAACCTGTTGAGCTATCTATATGTTTGCACCGATTATAGTTTTATAACATTTACAAAATCATTTCCTTTGTTGACCAGAATTTTTTCTTAATTGACCATTAGTCTAAACCATCAAAGAGAATATTTAAGATCCTGACTCTCATCATAGATATCAAAAAATGAAGTTTAGTTATTTCATTGATGATTAATATAGTACTGGTTAATTATGGATTATAATCTATGTGCTCTACTAAATACATCAATTGTTGTTAATGATAGACTACATGCAAATAAAATATATATTTATCGTTTTTTATCAACTGGGTGGTTTTGAATACAAAATTCAATGGAGTCAGATTTTATTTGACAAAATAATAATTTTTTTATTAACTTAAAAAATGATGCTAGTGTATCTCAGTTTGGAATATCTAGAATTTTTATGTGCTCAAGAGCCTTTGGGCAAAGTAAAGGTATTTTGTAAAGTCTATAAAATTTAATTATTGTCAATGCAAGTTTTGTCCAATGATAAAAAACTTTTATTGGTTATTTTTGTTTATATTTTTTCTTACAAATACTTTAATTTCTAGATTTTGGTGGTACAAGCATTGACCCATTTTTCCTCCATGCTTAAATGTGAGAGGAGAAATGGGTCAATACTTGAATAATCAAAACCTAGAAATTAAAATATATATATAGAAAAATAACCAAAAATAAAATTTTGTTATCATTTAATTAAAGCTGTTTTTGACAAAAACTCCTTGTACTGAATTTAATTCTTGAAATAAACATGAAAAATAAATAAATTCATCTTTTATCGCTGATCATTTAATGATTTGGGTGTATATTTGAATGAAACTCAAAGCAAAACAAACCATTTATGTAAGGTGTTTTTTTTGGGTTGAAGTAACTTCTAATATATCATTTTCTATATTTAACCCATTCAAATACTCAATTTTCATATATGGATATAATAAGATGCATAGAACCTGAATAAAAAATTATAGAGTTCGTGCAGCATTTTTAAGATTGTCTCCCTATAGATGGATCCAAATTTTTAATAGATTTTGTGCTAAAGACCTGAAATTTCACTCATTGGAAACTTCAAACAATTGTACTCATTTCTTTTAAATATCAATAATTTATCAGATTTTAAAACTAAGATTTTTGAAAGCTATTGATTATGATCTTAAAAGATTTATGGAAGACTTTTTATTTGTTTTAACAAATTATTGATACTAAAAAGAAAAAAAATTATTTGTACTGTTATAATGAATCCACTGATTTCAGCAAATATATATGTTAAAAATGCTTAGTGATTGAATGTGAAAAATCCATGTTAGAATATATATTCTAAATAGAGAGAAAAAAATCATAGCAATATTGTTTGTCTTAGTATTTTCTGAGCTCAATTAAAAAAATCTTCAAGGCCAAATTTTCCCATATCTTTACGGTATATTTCTTGTTTCCAAAATGACAGTATCATGTTAATATTAACAAAGCTTAGAGAAAGAAAAATTTATAAAAGGATTATTTCCACCTGGATTTTTTAAAATCCATTTCATGTGGCATTTTCTAAATTCAGTTTTTAGATCCATTAGTTCAAAGACATTAACTTGAGAACTATTTTTATCCCTTGGAGTGAATGAATATGTTGCATACTATAACTTATTGTAACCTTGGCGTGCCTTTTTTGTTTAGTTTAATTGAACACTTAATTAGACAGTAATAAGAAACACTATTTTAGTAATATAAGTAAGTCTATGAGAAGAAAAAAAAAGTCATTATTTCTTTTTTTTAAAGTTAAATTCTTATAGACTATATTGGACCTTGTGACTCCTGTTTAATCTTACTGTGCACTGCATAATGACAAAAGAAATTAAATCGTTGACATTCTTGCTATGACTATTCAAAAGAACAACACAAACCTTAGCAGTCGTTGGTTTTCCAGCATTTCTCACAGGATGTTCGGTTGCTTGATGGGGTTCCTTGTGTTGATGTGTCAAATTAAGAGGGAGTTCCACAGCCTTAGGTTTACCAGCACCTCCTCCACCCCCACCTGCATCCAGTGGCAGCAAGTGTGTCACTGGACGGTTGATCACAGGAGATTTTTCAGAAAGTAGCAGATCAGTAGGGGGAGAGGTGTAAACACTACCATCAGCATTCACCATACTAGACTGAGACTGGCCCCTAGACATTGTCACCGGGGGTAGGCCAGAGGCACAGAATTGATTTTGCATTGAAGTTGGAGGGGCCACTTGCTGTTTACTTGATAATTGATTAGATTTTTGTTGTTGTTGCTGTTGGTGTGGATGAGATGCAGAGGCAGCAAATTGGACCTGTCCCCCAGGGGGTCCAACAGCTGGAATTATTTGCTGTGGGTGAGGCAATACCTGGGAGACAGGTGTCATTTGTGGTTGTTGTAAATTGTATACACATTGCATCTGTGGTTGATGCTGTTGCTGCATGTACATGGATTGAGTTTGTAAGGGGTTCATATTGGCTGTAGAAACAGAACTTAAAATTTGGGATGTAGTTGTAGGCTGAGGCTGTGTTGGTGCCTGTTGCTGTTGTTGCACTGATTGACCTTGGCTTTGGTTATAGGATGAAGGTGCTGTCTGTCCAGCTGCATGTTGGCGTGGATCAAACTGTTGTAGTGATGTGTGTGGTGTTGTTGTGGAAGATGGTGTTGGTGGTGCAGCTCCTTGTTGAGGAAATGGTTGCATTGGAGACACAGCATTTGAAGCTGGAGATGTTTGTGGCAGCTCTGGAAAAAGAAAAGACAGAATTAGGAAAGGTGGCTCTTAAAAAATTAAATTTACATGGAAGATTAGATTGAATTATATGAAATATTGCAATTTAATGTGTTTAACAAATTCTTTTAATCTGAATTCAATTTATCTAAACATGTTCTATATTATTTTCTAAATTAATTTGCATATTTTGGGTTTGTATGTTCTTTGCTTTTTACGGCTCAAATATTTGTAAACTACTTTGCAATTAGAAAATGTTTCATTTCAATGGAATTATCTCTGTTCTTGGTGTCATCTGTTGTTTTACAAACAAATATCGAAACCTATTCAAATGCTTTGAACTCTTTACTTTTTTTTTTACATTTCATTTGCCACAAGTTGAATTTTTTCTCCTCTTCCTAGGAAGATGAAGATTAGAAATTATTTTATCAGACTTACAGACATTAAATGAATTTGATTTTCAATGAAATAAGTTGCAACTGAGTGTCACTCAGGTTCAAGTTTTTACATAATGCCCATTGGACAGCATGGAAATTATTTGAATTTATGACTTCTATAAAATAGTTATAATTTGAATTTAATATAAATAAAAATCCTATTAACATCCCAAACTTGGTGAAAGATAAGGACATATTTATATAAAAAGATATTTTTTATAATCATTTGCAATAAAATTTTTGGATAAATCTTTTTGTAGAAAAGAATGCATATTAAAAAAAAGCAAATGAAAAAAAAACATTTCTTGCTAATTTTGAACAATGTTCAGAATTAATTCATGCTAGAAGTAAAAGTTGTGGGGGCATGTGTGATTTTTTAGTCACCGTAATCAGATAAAAATTTGACACAGAAGTACATCTCAAGGATGGAATTTTTATAGTTTCTTCCTAGGGAAGATGATAGAAATCAGAAAACCTAAATACTATTACGAATTTTATATTTTTATTTTAGATCTTTTTTTCATTATATGAAAATGTTAAACTTTTTAAATAACATAAGTTGGGTATGCTTGCAGCTTTGAACTAGATAATACTATCATTTTTTTTAACACTATATAGATAAAAATAGGGATAAAAATCATTGCCTAATAACAATAAAACCCTTTAGAATATTTGACACCCAGGTAATGGTTGATACATTCATTGTATTGTATTAACCATTGTTTTCAATTCAATTGTTTCACATTGTTTATAAACTATGTTTCTTTGATAGTGTAGCATTAATAGACGGTTGGGGAGTCAAGGAAAGGTTTTTTGTTACGTGGAGTCTGGTTTGTTGGTCCCATTATATTTTGGTATATTCTGGAGCATGATGTAATCAGCTGTATAGAAGGCAGATGATATTGTAATATAATGGGAGGGACGGTTGAAGATTCGAACCCTGAACCATAGATTTGAAGCTAGTTGTTAAACAAAGAGAA